>SNQJ01S0108528.1:38953-55011 GCA_010110895.2 Picea sitchensis
GCACCAAACTAAGAGCTTCTAATCATTATCCTTGAATTTCTCTTCTATAATATACTGGGTGCCTTCTTGAGTTCAAACATTTCTTTCTTTATGACTTCATACTAGATCAACCTGCTCCCTCTTCATCTATAAGAATGGTACTGGAGCAACCTGTAGTTACCTGCATCTCATCAATTATATCTGAGTATCCATCTTTCTCTTCATCTTGAACATTTTTGTTTTGCATCTTTAGGAGCCTCCTACTCCTATATAAATACTGGATACTATCTAGTTCTTACTGACTGTCACCATATCATAAGTCCTTCTCATGTTGTCTAACTTTTGCAAGTCAAGGCATAAGTTCTTTCTTCTGAGACTTGTAAACTTACTTACAATATTCTTTCTGAGATATGTCACTTAGCCAATCAGTCAATAACAATAAGTAGTAATCAAATAAAACTGTATCATGATTTCTATCAGAGTAGTACACATCTTTTCTTACACAAAACTTATTCAACCATGTATACATCTGAAACCCTAATCATGAATACGATTTTTGAATTCTTTTTCACTCTAGCTATGAAATTACCAAATTTTTCCTTACTATCATAGCTGAACACATACCTTTGTTACTCTCATGAGTGATCATGCCTAAAATAAATATTTTATCTCTTTCTTTATCCTCTTCTTTGATACTTCCTTCATAAATATGCATAGACACTGAAATAGAATGAGGTTGATTAACATTCTCACAAAAATTTAACTTGTAATGATAAAGTATTAAAGTAAACAAGATACTAAAAATGAACATGAATACTTATCTTTTGTTTTTGTGTGGGGAGGCTCCATAGACTCCACCATTTGCTATCTATTTTCAAATCAACTATCTTCAACTTAAAGTACATAATCCTCAATTTCTACTAAAGTTTTCTTTGAGGGAGGAGATTCTTCTTCCTCTTCCACATGTGCTTGATGCTTTCTTTTCCCTTCTTCTTATGCTTGGTCTTTTTCTCTTCTTCCTCTGGTTCTGGTACACCCACTATAACATGTTGTAGGAGATCATTCTCATCTAGAATCATATGCAACCTATGCTTCCAAGATCCAAAGTTTCTAGATCCTTCCATCCTGTCTTCTACCCTCATACTGGTAGCCATTCTTTCTTGCAGTAGAAACCCTAGCCCCCAGGGCTATAGAAATAATAAAAATCAAATTTCTTGGATCTAAAAAATGAACTCACCAAAAGATGCGTTGGATTGAGGTGAGTATGTTGGTATAGTCAGTTTATGAAAATTCCAATTTCTGACCCTTGAAACTGGAGCTGCGAAATTTTGGACTGCAACTTTTGGTTTTCTGGTACTTCTTGTTTCCTGGTACTTTTTGTTTCCTGGTACTTTTAGTTTTCTGGTACTTCTGGTACTGGTGAAAACTAGGGTTTCACTTTCTGAGAGTTCTATCCACTGAAAAGGTGTGCTGAAGGTGTGAATGAGTTCCTTAGGCTAGGGCACACTTTTCTAGATGATCTTTGGGATGAAATTCATCTTCAATAAAAACCCTAATTTTCTTGTACGACAACAATGGCATTTTTCTTTTTCCTGTGAAAGATGCTCTCTTCAGCTTAGCTCTGATACCATGTTAAGGTTTAAGCTATTATTAGGTTACTTTAAATTTACTAGATAACCATAGAAAATATAGGGTCACTAAGAGAAACACAATCACAAGAGTACACAAGCATTTATCCTGAGAAACCCTCAAGGGGAAGAAAACCCAACAATTTTTTTTAATATAGATTCAATAACCAAGTACAGCTCCAGAATAAATCTCTCTCTACGAGAGACAAACTACCATGATGCTAGACCAGAAAATAGCCAAGAAAATAAACCAATCATTGGAGAATATCCTCTCCCAAGCAATGCACCTCTCTCTCTTCCTTCTTCCGACAACTGGTAACTGCAGCTTCCTTCAATACTTGCGCACTAGATGAGTGAACTGAGTGAGTGAACAAATGAGTGGTTGGCTTCCTTTATTTATACAAATTGGCAAGTGCTGAAAGGAGGTGTCTCTTCACTGGCAGGGTCAACTTGTCTTTCTGGGTGGTTAGAACCACTTTAATTTTCCTGGGGGATGACGTCTTAATTTGCTTATTACAATTAGGGTTTGACCAATCTGAAAAAGGGGATTTGGTCAATTACAAATGGCCGACATGATCAATCCACAAAAGGGGATTGATCTAATCAATAATATATATTTTATATTTTACTTTATCCACAAAAGGGGATAAGAATATTCTTTGCAGTTACACAATATTTTAACAGATATCTTGGATGAAAAATATTGTTGCTTATTCTACTTGCATGATCCATTGATTGTTTATAGTTGTATGACAATTCTATGTTCTACATTCTCTTCATTAAGTGTTTATGAAATATTTGATTGATTTGATTGACAAGAATTATCTTTCGGATCCTCGTGTGATGTTTTCCATTTCACATTCAAGTCCCCTTTCTGAAAATGTAAAATCTATTACCCAAAGATTAATCCATTGGTCCCGATAGATCCCTCCACCAAAAGTTTACATTATGTACTTGTATTTTCATGAATCATGTTGAATATATGAGGAATTAGAGACACGTGGAATTTAATCAGAGATACCTCTCTTGGGATGGGAAAACACTAGCTCAGAAGTGAGAGGACATGATAATGTGGTGACAATGGACAACTCTCCCACATAACCTCAAGGCTGTCCCATCTACATTATGGATTTGATAATTAAAGGTTTAGTTTTGAGGGGTAACAAATCCTTTCATGCATGAAGCATACAAAGAAGAATAAACTAAAGATGGGGACTTTGAGGAGATACACTAGTAGTTGTAAGGTCAAAAGACTCATGAAGAAGGAGACGACAGGGTTGACTACCATCCAATATGGGTTACTCAAGTTGGGGATGTTGTGTGTTCTTAAAGGAGAAAGAATACAACTCATAATTCAGGTTCGTACCTCCAAAGTTGTTGGCCATTTTGGTATTGGAAAAATAATAGCCAACTAACAAAGTATGTGTATTGATCCAAATTAGAAGTATCTATGTTTATAAGAGGATGGACACTTTGTTGTAATAACAAGCCCAAGAATAGGAATCAAGGACTATATAGTCCATTGGTTGTACCTACAAGGCCATGAGAAAGCATATCCATGGACTTTATCGGAGGTTTTCCAAGGACAAGACGAGGGCACAACTACTTTTTGTGGTAGTTTTGTGATTTAGTAAAATGTGCATCTTGATGTGTTGTAAAGAGACCATCAAAGGATGAAATAGCAACAAGATTATTCTCTGCATTAGGTTGGATGCGATTTAGGATACCAAGGATCATTATTTCTGATAGAAATATAAGATCCCATAGTACATTTTGGTCTACATTATGAAAGAAGATTGGATACAAAATTAAAGAGATTGACAACCTTCTATCGAAAAATGGATGGTCAAACGAAGGTGGTGAAGAAGACATTGGTGCAACTTTTCATTGGTTATATCCAAAAGAAGTCTAGGTTCTGGGATGAAAATATGATCCACATTCAATATTCTAGTATAACATGGTAGTGCACACTTCCACTAGTGTGTCCCCTTTTGAAACTTGTTTTTGATATTTTCCACCTCCACCTTTAGGCATTGTATATGGGAAACATGAAGGAGAAAAGGAAAAATCCTTAAGTGATGTGTTGAAGGTAGAAAAATTCATTGATACAATAAGGCTGGTCAATTAACAAGCTCAAGAACGATTGAAGGAAACACATGAAAAGTACAAGTCCAGGCATGGAAAACACATGATAGAAAATATATTCAAGGCAAGAGATCGAGTTTGACTACACATGAACAAAGAAACACCACAGGGAGCATGGAAGAATTTCAATTCCTTGAGATGTGGATCTTTCAAAGGGTTATAATAGGTAGGAAACAATACTTACATACTCACTTTATGTCCATACTTGCACATTTACTTAGTGATGAATTTTGAAAATCTGAAACTGTATGAACCATCCATGCTTGATGAAGAAAATGAGGGGCAAGTCTTACCTTCCATAGAAGACTTAGGACCAGATGCACAAGAAGAGTTAGCAAAATATAAGATAGAAGAAGACCATAATGACCAGAAGGGGTTAGCAAGAATTTTGGAAGATTAGGTTAAAAGGGTAACTACTAAGAAAATAAAAGTGGTACTCCAAGGAGAAAGTTTAGGAAAATTTTCTGCATCTCCTTCACATTTTTGGGGATGAAAATCATTCCAAAATGGGGAGGTCTAATTTGATTGCATAAAAATATATTTATTTGTTTCTTGGCTCTGTATGGAGTGTGTTATTACCGAGAAATTACAACCCCAAAAATGTTGAAGGGAGTCTGGATAACATTAGGAAATAAGCCATTGTCACCTCGCTTACCTCCTCTCACTTCAAATTTAGTGCCTGCTAACATCAGGGTGGTATCCTTAAGAAATCTAAGGAAATAAATTGTTAGTCAAAGAATGATTAATAACACCTCAAATTCAAATAAAATCTTTGTGTCCTGTTATCACAACTTGTAGGTTGGGCAAAGCCCAACCCAAACCATAAGATGGCGACAACTAGGAGAATAACTATCCACTGTCACCTTAGATAGTTATTCCCGTCACTTTAAAGGTGAAGTGATCACCATAAGGGGGGAATCTCGGGTGACCCTAGGGGGAAATGAGTTGAAAAGGGAGATGATGGAATGAATGCCCCTATAGGTTAAGTTTCTAAGTGGAATATGACTTTGATGACACATCTCATAAGTGGTTTAAGGTTTCCAAGTCTTTGAGTACCTGTGGAAAGTGTTTTTACCTGCCCGAGATACAAGAAAATCCAAATGCACAAGATATAGAAAAACAAGTTAAGCTTGATGTCCCTGTTTGAAGAAGTTAACAAGAATATATATCAACCAATAAATGATATTTAAAAGCTGATAATAAGATGCTAAAATTACAACAAGTGATACAAGAAATAAGCTAGTAAACACAAGTACAACTCAAGTATAAAAGAATAGACTTTAGCATAGATCTAAGGCTGTTATAGATAAGTATTGCAGAGATGTATTTGCAGCCTTATGGACGTAGAAAAAAAATTGTTACAACACAAAAATAAGCCACCAAAAATCACAAATAATCCACCCAAAAGATGCGTTAGGACTAGTAGATTACGCTGACAAATTCTTAGAAAATTCTGACAGTTGAAATGTGTGTTATGAATCAAAAGGAGAGTGATTTGTTGCAACCCTAATGACTGTTGCTTTAATTTAATTGTATCTCCCAAGATACTAACTAGACCAAGATGCCCTAGAGGCTTTAGCAAGCTCAAGGCATCAACAATAGATTCCAACTTGAACAATATTAATATCTCGCTAAATCACGTTTACCAAAGCAAAAAATTTATATATCCAATGCAAATTTCAGATTAGTTCCTTTAACAAAAGGGTGAATGGAGTCTTTAAAACACAAGTTATATCAACAAGATCCCTAGGGGTGTAAACCCTCTTACTCCCTAGGGAATGCAAACTAAACTCAACGTCGATCAAGGAGGGTGTACACCCTTGTACTCTTCTAAGATGCCTTGCAATACAAGACTTGTAAACTAGCAAATGAATAGAACTTGATGGAGGGTGTATGCACTTATACTCCTCCTAGGGTTTAAACCAAGAATATCATGAAATTTGTAAGAAGAATATCGATTTTCCTTACCAAAACCAAGAAAGTTACAAGATCAAACTCTAGTTTCACCAAGACAAACCATCCATAAGCAAGAACAAGAGTCTCCAAGAGGTGTGCATCACCTTATCTCATCCATTCATCAAGAGATATAAAACAAATCATTTTCAAGAGAAAGAGATACCAAAAATGTTCAAGTATAGCGAAAATTTCAGCCAATGTAGTCTTCTCACAATGGGACATCTATGATGAAAGTGAAATAGAGGTGACCTCTATTTATACAAATCCTCTAAACATTATTTGTCCAATTCAAAGGGTAAACTACAGGATAAGGGGGAAACAACCCTTACTCTTGCCCCTTTTCCAAAATAACATTTTTTAATTCATAATTTGCACATAAGATAAACCCTAGAAACATGACCTCACCCTCTTGGGGTAACGTTTTGGCACCTTTAGGTCAAGACGTTAGGTTAGAGTTGAGTGTGCTAGGCCTCCAAAGGCCAATTGTCTTGAAGGTAAGCTTCTCCTCCATGATCCAAGGGCTCCCTCCCTCAAAACGTGCCAAGTGTCTCCAATCACCACCAAACCCTAGCCCTAGGGTGGCATCAAGCCCTTAAAGGTGACATTTTGGCCTCCAAAGGAAAGTCATTTAGCTTATATGGGCTAGGTGAGATCATCCAAGGTGTCATTTAGGCCTCCTAAGGTATATCATCATCATTCGATGTGTGGGCCCTGGTACCCAAACTGTAGGCTTCAAGCCCCAAGGAAGCCCAAGTTAGGCTTGTTCTTCCAAAACTTTCCACCAACTAGGTCCTGCAAAGACAATGAATACGCCCTCCAAGGATCTCAAGTCAAATACATCATGATGAGTAAATAAAATCAATAAAAGAGACATCTAAGCATGTACATCCAAACTACCTCATCAAAATAAAAAAGTGCTCAAATACCCTATGCAATTTGCCAAGTTTAGGTTTGCGAGGGTTGACAAAGTGACCTATTGGGTGAATCGTACCTCAAGTTTAGGAGTGTTTCCTAAGTGGACCTCTTTCTAAGTCATGTGGATGGAGTGACATGGATGGGGGTAAGAATTTTGGGCATGGGGTTCGTGACATACAAAGGGTTGTAGTTTCTCATTTATGGGTGCCTTTGTAGAGGGTGTACTGCACCTTCGTTTACAATGCAACCTTTTTCCAAACCCATTCCTTGCCTTTTATTATCTTAAGATGTTTCCAGGTTGAAGACAAGGTGGGGCTTCTACCTAAGATTGAAAAATAGTGCCCACCTTGACTCTACCCTAGTCACATCATGCTTCCCCAAGTTGAAAACATGTGTGGGGCTTCTGCCTAAGCATTGAAAATAGTGCCCACACATGCTCCCCCTTAGTTGGTATCTGTATTAGTTATTTTTCACGGGTCCCATTAGTTTCTTACGAGAGACATTTCATTGTCCTCGAGATCCTTGGGCGAGCATCTATAAGGTTTATGATTGGATTTTATCTTTTTTCAGCTACAAGCCTTCAGGCCTTCATCCCCTTCTTCCCATGAAATGAGGGACAACCCCTTCTTGGGTTAGTACACCTGAAAATCCCAAAAGGTAAGGAAATGAGGGGATGCCGTGTGGAAATTGACAAGTATGGTCGAGAATGGCACGATGAATTATCAAGTTGACCTCTCAGTAGAAAACCTATCCCTAAGGGTGACCCACTTACTAGGGCACAATGTCAACCACTAAAGTGAAATATGGCAAAGAGCATAATTTCCAAGCAAACATTACAAAATCAAAAGAAATAATAGATGCAACAAATCAAATGCCTCAAATATTGAAATGACACTCACCATAATACCAGGCTTGTACGTCATGGATCAAGACCCAATGTCTTCCGGAAGCCATCTGATGTGGTGGATACTGTCACGACGATCCTGGAACTGTGGTGGTGAGGTGGGTCTATGTCTATGCAAGTGGACACTGCTGGTCAAACTGTCTCTCGGTACTCCATGTATGCAACCTGAGGGCCTCGAGACATCATCTCCTTCATTATCCCTAGGAGTTGGGGATACCATGTCCTTTTACAAATATGTGATTAAATTTAAACAAAAATCAGTTGGAAATTGCATAAAAAACTGAAATTATGCATAAAAAATGATGTAGAATTTGTACTATGCTTTGGGCATGCTACACGTTGCAACTATAAATTGAAAGATGTCTAAATATGGTGCAAAAAACAACAATTTCAACAGGATGTAATGGCTATTTTGAACATTGTAAATGCTAATTAAAATGCCATTTTTGTATTTTTAATGTTTTTGTGTTTTTCTAATGCACACAAATTACAAGACACAGTTTCTCTTTTATTGTAACATAACAAAATAAAAAATCTAAGCTTTCTTTTTTGGACAAAACTAAAGGACAACGAAAGAACCTAATCTATATGCCTTATATGCCTAGGATGCACATAAATCAAGTAATTAAATAATTTTTTTTTTGAATGATTAAATACTCTTAAAAGACTGATCGGTGCTTTATGGAGTCGAATTATGTGTGAAGAAAAGAGAGTAAGGTAAATGATAATGTTTAAGTCCTATTTCTTAGATTCTATCAAGCGTGCAGTAAAACAAGTAAGAATCTAAGAGAAATGGAAGTTCTTACACTCAAAACACATGAAAATAGTCGCCAAGAAAGTAGTTGATTTGTCTTTATTATCAAGGGTTGTAGGAAGAACAAAATATTTGACATGTAGGAACACACCAAAAAGTCTCCAAGATCTTAGGGAAGCCAATATTTTACATCTCCTCCACATTAGATGGGATAGTTACAATCACAATGTTGCAATGAAGAAGTACAATTGACATACGTGCTTGATGTTATCTCTCAATTACACTCTCTCAAGAAAGAAGAATGGAAGCAATGAAAGGAGGCATACACTGATTAACCACTCTCCCTTTTACATTGCTTGTTCAATGTTTTATCCAGAGGGAACAACCTAAGAATAAAGAAAATAGAATAACATGGCATGTGTCCAAAAATACTCCAAGAACATCCCTAAGTGAAGAACTCCCCTCTAGGTCAAACGTGGTAGGTCTAGGCTCATGCCAATGCATAAAACATTTCTCTAAGTCCTGTGCCCCAATATGTTAGGAGATTTTCCCTAAAAGTCAACAATTTCATAAACATAAACTACCTCTTTTGTTGATATTATGGTAGTTGTGGGAGGTATTAACCTCTACATGTAACCCCGACGATACTAGAATATTTTGAGAAGCAAGATAAACCCTAAAACGTTGGATAATAACCTTAGGAGACAAGTCAACTCAAGAGAATATTTATTATTGAGTTATTAGCCTCCAGAAGTAGAAGTTGACCCAATTAGGTCACTTGGAGGACTATAAATAAGAGAGTGCTAGAGCTCATTTGTCACACTCTCTCTCACAACTACATAAGACCATTGGTGCACAAGTTTGGAGAGGATCTGCAGTTGTAGATGCTTCCACTGGCATTTTGGTTTTGTCTTGGACTTTCTCTCTGGTTATGGTTTGGAATTTTTGCTTGGTATGCTAGCTCTGAAGAGAGGTACATTACCTTGGTTGGATATTGGTTCTAAATTTTGCTTCCAAAATTATTCTCTTTGTCAAGGTTAAGGTGCTTGTTGGCACATGGACAGCTCCAAGAGTGCACCAACAAGCTCTAACTACTGGCCCTTTCGGCAACACCTGCGAGGAAGATGCAGTCTCACCTGAAGTAGTTATGGGGTGTTGAAGGACAAAAATGTCTACAACCAAAGGGAATACAAAGTGGATCCAATACAAGCACAACACAACATCTAGATATCAATTACCAACTTAGATATACTTCACACAACTATCTTTCAGATCTAACATACTAATACATCAACAGACTAATGGAAGCAAGAAAACAACATCAATCACCCACAACAAAAGATATGCGTGGATCACCCTCTCCCTAGGGCTACGTCCACGGAACTGTGATTTATATTATATTAAGATGAAATCATATAGTTCTTATCTGCGCTCTTAGCTAGCAGATCCTCTCTCTTTCTCTCTCTATCTTCTCTCGGTACTCCCTCTCTGTGCACCTAGCTGCAGGGTTGATCTTCACACCCAGCTGAAGATCTTACAATACAAACAGTTCTCACAATACAATAGTTCTCTCTCAATAGCAATCTCTTCTCATAAAATAATCGAACCCATCCCAGGTCCTCTTGACCTTTATTTATACCTTACAATAACTCACTGACAGCCTTACGCTGAGACCTAAGTGTCAAAACCCTAGATACCAAAACCCTAGGTGTCTAAAACCCTATGTCAACTTGACCCGCATTTTCAAGGCTTCGCCAGCCTGTGTTTCCTTCCTTCTCACGCAGTGCTCTAAAGCGAATGGTGGCTTACTCCTCTTGCTGAGTTGTCCATGATCCATCTTCCTTATTGATCTGTCATCCTCGATCTCCTTGTCCAACGGCTTGCTTTCTCTTACTTCACTCCATCTTTTCTTCTCTTCTGCTCACTTCGACCCAATATTAGTCACCGTGTCTTCCACGTAGTTCACATTCTATCTTTTCTGCCTTAATATTCACTTACTTCCATACCCAAGGCCAATAGGCTCCCAACACTCACCTGTGACTCGCCACTTCAGATTTGATCTTCCTGATTTGCTTCGACTTCAGACTACACAGGTCAGCCTGTTCTTTCTTCTCTCTCCCTCCCTTCCTTGTGCATATTGTCTTTTCTGTGTCTGGTACCCAGTTTAAACTGCACCTAGTACCTAGACCCTTTTCCTCTTTCTTTTACTGAGAGCTACGAGCCAGCTAGTTGTCATAGTACAATTTCAATCGACTCCCATTCACCAAACCTTCCTTCCATTCTCCATTCAAAGTCTTCAACTGCACAACTCCTCCTTCTATAACATAGGCAACCTCATATGGCCCAAGCCAATGTGTTCTGAACTTTCCTGGATGCTTCATGAACTTACTATCATATACCAATACCAAATCACCTTGCTTAAATGCCTTCTTCTTGAAGTGTCTGTCATGGTAGGACTTTTCTCTTTCCTTCTGTACCTGCTGATGAAATCCTGCAATAAATCTGTCTTCTTCTAGTTCGACCAACCGCACGAGCCTCTCTTGAACAATGCCAGTGTCATCCATATCTATAAAGGAAACGATTCTTAAGCTTGGGACCAAATATTCCATCAGGACAACTGCTTCGAGACCGTAAACCAACTTGAAGGGAGTCTGTATGGTCAGCTTCTTGCAAGTGGTTCTGTAGGCCGATAGTACTGCTGGTACTCTTAAATCCCAGTCATCCCTGTTCACACTGCAAATCTTTGTCATCACTGTCTCCAAAATCTTGTTGAATGCTTCAACTGTCTCGTTCACTTGTGGATAGTAGGGTGTTCTCTTCTGATGATGGACTGCAAATTCTTCAGTCAAAGCTTCAACGGTCTTATTGATGAAATGTGTGCCTTGATCGCTCATAAGAATCTTCGGGAATCCAAACCTGGTTATGATGTCATCAAATATGAAGTGCATAGTTGTAGTTGCATTACAATCCTAAAATTCTCGTGCTTCGACCCATCTGGTCAAGTACTCTATCGCAGTGATGATGTACCTTGCTCATGTGCGCTTTCCTGGTGGGTTTATAGGTCCCATGAAATCAATGGCCCATTTCTCAAATTCTTGTAGGGTCATCTGCAATGCTAAAGGCATTTCATATCTTCTGGATGGTTTCCCAACTCTTTTACATACATCACAGGCTCTCTGTAATAGTCCTTAGCATCTCTGTGTAAGGTAGGCCACCAAAGGCCAACCCTAAGAACCTTCTGCGTTGTTTCTTTCCCTGCGTAGTGTCCTCCTGCGATTCCTTCATGAGATTTTGTGAGGATCAATGGGCGCTTTGCCTCCATAACACACCTCCTCAATATCTCATTAGGTCCCATCTTGTATAGATGTCCAATCAAAGGTATCTCAATTCTTGGTCCTTCTATGTCTCTTTGGCCTTATGTTTCGGTGATGTTCACCTTCCTAGGATCATTGTCTTCGTCAACATTGATATTGAAACAACCTTGCAGTTTCTGGAGAGGCACAGTCCATTTGTCTTCTTCTTGTTCCAGAGGGAGGCTAGGGGCCTCCTCAAATACTTTCTGTCTTACAATCTGTAATGCTTGATCCACTGTAGGATATTGGCTTTCAAACAAAAAGGTAGTTACAAAGTTCTGGGTCATACCTTTCCAATCTGCAGTGATGAGGTGCAGTTCTGCTTGAATATACCAGTTGATAGGGGTTGTGTCCAGTGTGTTGATGAATTTGTGCACTCATTTCTCTTGAGGAATGCTGCTCCAGGCTTCCTCACAATTTCGCACATAGTCCTTTGAGAAGCTTCGACCTGTGTACCTAACTTCGCAGCCTTCTACTTGCTTTGAAAACCACGCTGTCATCAAAGTGAGACATTGTACCCAATCTGTAATGTTGTTTTTGTGTGTCCCCCACCATCTTGCTGGAGTTGCTTTCAAGGCCTCATCCATTGCCAACAATATTTGTTGTGTTGGTAAAATTTCTTCAAAGTCCAACAAGAATGCTTCTAAATGATTTAGACCATCAAAGGTGGGAAAGTTACTTACTATTGTGTTGATCCAATGAAATTGTCTGGTTAATCTAGCACATCTTCTTGTAGATACTACATACATTTTGTTCTGCTAGTTCTCCAGTGCTTCTTCTGAATCTGATGAACATGCGTTGTCGCTTCACCATCTTAGGTTCCCATCCCCCATAATATTAATGTAATCCTATTGTCTAGCTGTTAATTTATATATGTTTTCTAGTTCATATGTGCGGTCTTCTTCTCTGATGGGTTATGTGTATCTCCGACCTTCATCAAGATCCAAAGGTGCAATGACCCTAAGGCCATCTCCTTCAAACGTCATTCTTATTTTCTTTAAATCAACGATAGTGGAATTATTGAAGACCCAGTCAATTCCTAATAGCGCAGGGTAAGGACAACTATCATCAACTATCTCAATCACCTCGAAGTCTGAAAACATCCTTACTCCATTGATGTCCACAGGGACATGTTCCAATCTTCCAAAGGGGCTTACAACTTGTTGATTAGCCATCCTAAGCCTAATAGGGGAATATATTAATGTAGGTTTTTCCATCAATGCCCAGGTCTGCTTCGTCATGACATTGACCTCTGACCCTAAGTCGAGGACCACATAGTCTATATCATACTCTCTAATTTGAGAATTTAGGTGTAATTCCTTATTTGTCCTTCTCTTTATAGAGACTTGGTGTACTAGTCTATTCATCAATGGATCTATCTTTCCTATCTCGTATTGTCTGATTAAATTTTGTAGCTCTTGTACAACGTTTTCATCCTGAATCAACTTAATACAAGTATATAAGAATTCCATGAGCTTGATTACCTCTTTTCCTTCTCCTAGTAGAGCATACTGATTGAATGCCGGAGGCATTCCACATTCTCTTACTTTTGGTCGTGTCTTCAATGATGAACCTTGGTCTCTCCCAAATTCTTTTCTTGCCTCCTCAAATATTTTCTTTTGTTTCTTTTCATCAAAAGCTCGTGTCTTCTTTGTATCTTTCCTGAATCCTGATTCTTCTGTAGTATTTCCTTGGGTCACTCTATCTTCTCTTGTAACAACGCCTCCTCTAGTGATAACAATGAATCTAGGGTCCTCTGCATGGGGTTCAACGTATATCAGTTGCACTTATAGGTTCTCCTGAGGTCCTCGTCTCTCCTGAAGTTTGGCTAGCAACACAGGACAGTCTTCGATAACATGTTCGAATGAGTTGCATTAGCTACAAGTGGTGTAAGGGTTTTGACAGTCCCTTGCTAAGTGTTTTGGTTGTGCGTAGTTATAATAGATGATCTGTCCTCGATCTCGACCCATACCTCCTCCTCTTCCTCTTCCTCTGAATCCACCACGAGGGTTGACGTTTCTTCTTCCTGGGGTGTTATACTGCACTGTGCTTCCTTCTTGCTGTACTTCACCTTGAATTTTGTATATATCCCTCAACCTTTCATGCATGAGGTCATAAGCCCTACAATCCCTATCATCGTGTCCTACCAACTTAAAAAACATGCAATACATATTTGTGGGTGTCTTGACATATTTTTACAGATAGTAACATTCACTAGGGCGATGTCGATTTCTACATACCTCACACCAGGGTAGGGTAGCTTGCTTCAAAGGGCTCAGAGCTCTAGAGGCCAAGTATTCATGAAACAGGGGACAATGTTCCTTGTCATGGCCTTCTGATTTGCATCTGTTACACCAAATTTCTTCTCTTTTATCTTTTCCCTTGTGTTTCTTCATATCTTCGACCTGTAAAGATAAGCTAGTTAGCTGACTCAAGATTTGATTCATACCTGAGTTGGATTATCCCATAGGGGATGATTCTAACTTCATGGTGATCTCCAGTGCCTCAGCCTGCAAAGCAATCTTCTGTTGCATCAGAGGAACTCTGATGTGTGGTAAGAGGGCAACAATGAACCATTCCTTTTTCTGCTCATCTAGAATCTGAAAACTCAAATGGCCTGTCAAGGTCTTAAATCTCTGATCAAACTCCCACACAAGTTCAACTATTCTCTTCTTGATTTCTTTGAGTTCTATAATGCACTGCGACTCTGAATTAGGTTTCTTGAATTCAACAATTAGCACAGTCTTAATGAAATTCAACGGTTTAGGTGTAGATCCTTGGACAAATTTCATGTACCAGCTCAGTGCGCGATCTCTTAGGGTAGTACTGAACTGATCTCGTTTAACATCTTTGTCAGTGATATTCTTAATACTCCATACAACTTCACATAGAAACCAGGGTTGATCAAGATCTTTAGATCCATCTCCTCTAAAGGTGGGTAACCTCATCTCATCTACCATAGATCTTCCTAGGTTTCCTGATTGAGTATGTGGTGGGCTACTAGTGATAGTGCTCTGAACGCTCCGGTGACTCTGATTACTCTGATTACTTAATGCTGCTAAAACAACGTGAGGGATAATAGTACTTACTTCAATAGTCGACGTAGTTTCTAAAGATTCTAGCTCTTCCTAGAGAGGTTCTTCAACTTTCCCTTCCTCTTGCCTAGCGGATTTTGAATGCTCTTCATCCGTTAGATCTGCCTCTTCTCCACTGTAGAAACCCTCGTCCCTGTAATTCTTCTTAAACAAGTTCACAAGAGGGATTTCTCTGAACGCTCTCCCACTACGCGTATGTCCAACATCTGTGTCGCTGTTTCTATCTGAGTTCTTGAACATTAGCCTCTCAGCTTGGCTATATGACTCTACTCTGCCAATAACAAACTCGGTGATGTACTCTCCAATGGTGTCATCAAATCAATGGTCTATGGCTCTTGACACGACGTTATCAACTCTCTTGATCTTCTTGATCAACGTTGATGTCCAAACCACAAGTGGTCTAGATTTGATCTCAAATTGGGTGTCTGCTAACCTAGCTAGCCATTGGTATAATTCCTGATGAATTCCTCCAAAGAAAATCTTATGTATATCAGTAAAGATATATCTTCCCAACCAATGCTCTATACTAAGATTAGGGTTCTTTTTCTGGGCTTCAACGAAGTCCTTTTCTTGATCTTCTATCCACTTCTGAATCTCTATCTTTGATGGAAACTACCTTGACATTCCCTCAAGAAGATTCCTGTCCCAACAACGGAACCATTTGTTGGCACAGGGGCAGACCCAGGGTTCAACTCCAAGAGTGCACCAACAAGCCCTAACTACTAGCCCTTTTGGCAACACCTGCGAGGTAGATGCAGTCTCACCCGAAGTAGCTATGGGGGATTGCGGGACACATATGTCTACAACCAAAGGGAATACAAAGTGGATCTAATACAAGCACAACACAACATCTAGATATCAATTACTAGCTTATATCTACTTCGCACAACTATCTGTCAAATCTAACATACTAATACATCAACAGAGTAACGGAAGCAAGAACATAACATCAATCACCCACAACACAATATATACGTGGTTCACCCTCTCCCTAGGGCTATGTCCACATAATTGTGCTTTATATTATATTAAGATAAAAGCATAAAGTTCTTATCTGTGCTCTTACCTAGCAGATCTTCTCTCTTTATCTCTCTATCTTCTCTCAATCCTCCCTTCCTAGGCACCTAGCTGTAGGGTTGATCTTTGCACCCAGTTGAAGATCTTAAAATAAAGACTGTTCTCACAATACAATAGTTCTCTTTCAATAGAAATCTCTTCTCATAACATAATAGACCCCATCCCAGGTCCTCTTGACCTTTATTTATACCTTACAATAGCTCACTGACAACCTTAGGCCGATACCTAAGTGTCAAAACCCTAGATACCAAA
>SNQJ01S0108530.1:26043-39110 GCA_010110895.2 Picea sitchensis
CACCCTTCTCATCATCGCCTGCCACTTCTCGAGATCCCTGCAAATTCTTCTCCCTCCAACAATTCCCTACAACCACTCCTACACACCCAACCACCCCTAACTCCCCCTTAATAGACTTATCCTAATTTTTTTCTAACATAGAACCCTTACTCCCACCATCGACGTATTCAGATAAATTCAAATTTAAAAAAGGATCCAGATCAGAAAACTTACCCAGTATTGTAACGCTATCCTTAGGCGGTGTAGGCAAGAAGTCACACCGGACTGCATCCAATTTGATCTTCCACTTGTCCTTCATCTCTGCTTCACCTTTTTCGGACCATGGTACTATCACAGGATCTCTCAAACATTGATGTCAGAGATGACCCGTTCATTTACAGACAACACATCTGAAAGGGACCCCAGATAATCAAGACATTGTTGATAGGTATAACCACACCAATCGATCTCCATATTGGCAGGAAACCCATCCTTCATGTCCATTTCCACTAGAATCTTGCCCATCCGTCTATTAGATCCCGCCACCAGCTTCAGATCCACATGAAAAAAATTGCCCAGCGCATCTCCGATCACTCTAAAAGCCTCCACATTCCAAAGCACTAAAGGATAGCCTGGTAGAAGCACCCACAAATGGCTGAATCAAATTTTTTCCTTTAACAGATTAAATGTTGTATGCCGACTCTTCAGCATCAAGCTACCCACCCTCACCACCCACTTCATCTTCAGAATCATCTCCGCATCCCCCCCATCTTAGAATAAGAAACAAAACCATCCTTTTATAAGCACAAAGGTCTCTGATACATAGCCCAGTACCGGGCGCCAACTCTCCTCCACCCACACAAAAATGTGCCTAGCACCCAGAGCCCCATATCCAAACCTCCCCACTAGGCCCCTCTCCGCTAGACTAGCAGCTTCCTCCATACCTATGTCGTGGCCGAGATTTAATTTATTAATCATTTTCTGAGATTACTTTGGTTCATGTGAGGAAACTAAGTTCCAAAAATAAAACCCTTTTTTTCATGTGTGTATAAAATCAACTTTGAAAATGAAACTTTTCTTGCATACCTATTTATTTATCACTAGTTTGAATTATCCATTGATGAACAAAGCCGATC
Organism: Picea sitchensis; assembly: GCA_010110895.2. NCBI lineage: Eukaryota > Viridiplantae > Streptophyta > Pinopsida > Pinales > Pinaceae > Picea > Picea sitchensis. The sequence continues at coordinate 27,159 of SNQJ01S0108530.1, forward strand.
ATTAAGCTATATGTCCAACAATGCATTTTTTCTTTTCTAGTGACACATACCATTAGATTAAATTCAAAAAAAAAAAATCAGGATTGTCATCATTATTATGTTTTTAAGAATTGTTCAAAGCCATTATTTGTTGTTATGTAAGGGGTTATTGATTGCACTACAACATAGTTTGATATAGTTTTGCAATAATGTGATTTTTAAAAGGTGTTGTGGTTGGTTGGGATTTTGTTAGATATCTGTTTCATGGAATGTATCATAGGGAATGGTGGTTAGCTGAGGTGAGTGTGCATCACTACACTACAGTGTATTTATTACTTTACTTTCATTTCTTTGTAGTGTTGTCAATGCATTGTATTCATTCCTTTGCTTTGTGTTCTAGGTATTTTGGTGGTTATTGACTTGTGGTGGTTGTTTGCTTGGTGGTTCATATTCCTTGCGGTGGTTATTTGGTTTGTAGTTCATCCTATAAGGGACATATATCAATTGTCCAAGTGGACTCATGTCTATGGTACATGTAGTTATTGATTGCAATGGAGGATGGTTTGGTATGTCCTAGGAGTAATTGTATGAAAACATGAATTTTGTTGTGGCTTTTATTGGTTCTTTTGTGTTTGGTGTTTTTCATCATCTTCTAAGTGTTCTAGTAACTATTTAGCCTGCAATTTATCTAGCTTGTAGTGGATGTTCTAGCATTGGATTGTTTGTCGTTTTGCTTATCTAGGTTTTGTGTTGAGCTTCATGTTTAGGGTGTTATAGTGGTAATCACCTAGTGGTGGTTGTTTGCAATACACAAAAACAATTATTCTTTGTCATGTTCTTGTGGGGGACATAATGTATCTCCACAATGTATTTTTCTCTATCGTATAGGTGGATATTTATTGGAATGGACCATGGTTTGACATAGTTTGATAATTACTATCTTCGTGTTCTGGGTATTCTAGTGGTTATTGGCTTGTGGTGGTTTTTTTCCTAGTGGTCTGTCTACCTTGTAGTGGTTTTTGATCTCTATCTTATCCTATAGGAGACATATATCAATTAACAAAGTGGATTGATGTCTATGGTATAGGTGGCTATTGATTGAAATGGAGGATGGTTTGGTACAAAGTACAAGTAATTGTATGAAAACATTATTTTCATTATGGGTTTTATCTATGCTATGATTTTTTTGGAGGGCGATGATGTATGCCTCTTGGAATGCATTACTAGACACTGTGGTTGATTGAGGTGAGTGCATTTTCTACTATGCTAGATTCATGTTCTGGGTGTTTTGGTGGTTATTTGGCCTCTTGTGTAGTGGGCTTCGATTGGTTATTTTGGATTGTTATGGGTTTTGCTAGTGGTGGTTGTTTTTCCTCCTTTTCTGCTTGTTCTGGTGGTTCTTCGACATTTCACTTGTTTGGAATTTGGTGGTTATTTTGGTATTGGTTTTCTTGTTGTTCTAATGTTTGGGTTTGACCCTTTGTGTCCTATTCTAGGTGTTTGATGGTTGTTTGGCTTGTGCTGGTTATTTTGATGTTACTTTGTCTCTTGTTTTGGTGTTATAGATTTCATCTTTCATCTATCCTGGAGAAATTGCAGTATTGGAGATTGAATGTTGTGGATGAGGGTTTAGTTATGGAAGAAACCTAGTTTTTTGTAGTCTTATCATCTTATTGCTTCAAGTCGTTATTGTAATTGTGGTGAGAATCGCCAATAATGTTTTCCTTGTCACTTCTTGAAATTTTGGATTCTAATGTTATTTTTCTTATATTTGGTCAATATGTTGACATCCTCTTAGTTTCTGAGGTCCAAAAAATCATTGTTGTTCCACGAAAGTTGTGGCTCAAGAATTTTCTCTTTCTTGCATTACAATTATATTTGAAATGAGATACAGTTGTATATTGTTAGTTAATGTTTGAAAATCACTACTATTATTATTATTGTATTCATACAACACGTGCCATGCTTTCTTTGGAGGGATTCTGTAGATGAGGGTTTAGTTATGGGATACACTTGGTGTTTTTTAGTCCTCTTCTCTTATTTCTTCAACCGATCATTGTGTTTGAGGTAAGGATTTTTTATAGTTTAGAATGTATATTGAAAAATATACAATAAAAAGGAAAAACTCATGTATTTTTTTTAATGGTAATGCAATTCCAAATTTATACTTTGGCACTAGTTCATTGTCAATAATTTTTTCATAGTCACTTGTTCACATTTCTTTGCAAATGAGGGTATAGCTTGAAAATATTATCTTGTTTGCTTTAAAATTATGAAAATAATATACACTAGGAAAATCACTAGTTAGTGTTTGGAAAGTTCTATTGAAATTTTTATTATATTCATAGAATCTCTTCATATTGACTTGGCTTCTGAAACATGGGAAGCCAATATTACTTGTCTGGTTATCCATATGTTACATGCTTATTTTGCGAGGATTCTATAGATGAGGGATTAGTTGTGTAGGGATCTTCCCTACAAGTGTTAATGGACATTATTGCTACATGTTCTTGTGAGATGCATGTTTGATTCCTTCTAGTGTGCCTTGTATTGGAGACCAAAAGTATTTAATTGTGTATGAATACAATTACATTTCTAAGAGAAAAAGACAAACTAGTTCTATAACATCTATTTAATACTATAAATATTTTTTGTTCTAGGAAAATAAAGGTTGGTGCATTCTAGGCTAGTGTAAAAGTGCAAGCACAACTTGTAAACCTTCCATCACCAATACAAAAGTCCAACATCAACTTGGAAACCTTCTTATCAAGATCCTATGGAAATTGAAATTTTGTTTACCTTGCTCTTACTTGTTGATAATAGTGCCCATTATGATAGATAATAAGCATCTTGATCACAATTGTTGATGGTTGTCAATTTTATGTGGCATTGTGGTATGCATGCATGGTGCCTTGTAGTACAGATAAAAAGTGTTATTTGTACATGAGAAGAATTAACTTTATAAGAGAAGCTAAATTCAAATTCCCTCCACAATATTGTAGACAAATGAATGTAGTGTATTCAATACACTAAAACGAAAAATGCAGAGTAGTGAATATAGTGCAGAGTGGTTAATGCACACTTACTGCAACCATCCATTGTGTCTAGGGAAGCATTTCATGTGACGGATGTCATTGCACTCCCATCAATCATAGCACAAATAAATCAGTTTATAGAAATCAAGTTTTAATACAATAATTCCCAAGCTATATGAAACCATGGTCCATTGTAATAAATAACTACATATATGAAAAAAACTAATCCCTTGTACTCATTAATCTATACTGACAAGAAAGAACAAGGTAAACACTAATTCAATTTCAAAAGTAATATATGTGTACTTGTGAGATACATGCATGATTCCTTGTTGTGGAAACTAAAAGTGCTATTTGTATAGAAACACAATTTCCTTTCTAATAAAATCACTAGAATTTGTCTTTTTGTTAACATTTCTAGAAAGGAAAAAAATCAATAGGTTGATAGAAGTGTATATGAACCATAGGCCAAATAATCACCAAATAACTTAGAATAGGAGGTAAATTTCCAAACCTAAAAGAACCACATTCAACAAAATCTAGAATAACCACCCAAAATGACCACCATAGGCTAGATGAACTAGAAGGGAAATGACCATTATAACTGTAGTATACCTAGGGAGGTAATATGGGGTACCTAGGGAGGTACCCAATGGGAATGTGGTTATGTATTATTATGTATGGAGGAAAATTGTAGCAAATAAGGCCCATGTATTAGAGTGAACAAAACAAAGGCGAGAAGGTTTACTAGAAGGTTCCAACTACTAGAATATTCCTTCTCTGGAATGTTCCTCGGAGAAAGAGAGTGTTATATAAAGAAATGAAAAACGTTTGGTCATAACATGAAATCAATCTCATTCACACATGGAACCACACATTTTTACAACACATGTGGTGCCAAAACTGTTGTTGAGAGCTTTTATTGATAGATCTTTCAGAGAACATTTCAGAATGGAAGAAGCAAATTATCAGGAAGATAATACAAAGGAATAGAAGAAAGATGAAGTTACAAACTGATACTACAAGAAGTCATTGAATCCCTATAGGCTTGCTTCTTTCCTTCTCATAATATGTCCTTATGCTTGGAGTTGGGATGATCTCTAAACTTTGAGATTAAGATACTTGTCCTGTCTTTATCTACTGATAAAAATTGCCTAGTGCGCCTTATAAATCTTTTGTAGATGTCTTTCCATTAGAAAACCACTTCTTTAACTAAAAACCTCTTCTTGATTCTTGATACCACTTTTTGATTCTTTATATTGCTTCTATATCTAGTAAAAATGAGCCTTTTAACTAAGGTAAATCCTACTAAACATCTTTGAGGGAAATTGATTTTACCCAACTGAGATCATTTATTTTGGATCCTTTGAAACTACTTGATTGGATAGAGTTGTTGGGATATGCACCTTTAGGTTCTGCAGGAGTGAGGTTATTTGCGGGTTGGAAGACTGGCTCAGTCATTCCTCTTAGTTGTAGTCCCCCATTAATGTGGAGTGCTATCGACCATACCTTTGGGTCCTTTGTCTTGTCACTCCTATGGATGAATCAATGCGAATAGGGAGATACCTTACTCTCCTTTGCGTAAATAAGTGAAATTCCCACACATCAGTGACCATGATGGCCAACTGGTCGCTCCTTGTGGAGAAATGTATGCAAATAGACCACCTTCCATAACACTTATTTAAAAAAAAATTGCTTACTAAGGCTCTAGTGCTAGAAAATTGGTTGTTAGTCCCTTATGTGGCTTTCTCTTATAATATTTTGACACATATCAAGGGAGACTATTGGTGAAGCCAATGATTTTGTCCATGCAATTTTTGAACTTTGAGAGATGATGTCGATACGTGCATATGTGTGGTCAATGATTCCAATCATTCGATGACTATACCTTATGGTGTGTTGATTTATAATGATGAAAAAATGTGAGGTCGATCTGTCAAATCATGTGGTTATCTAGTTTGTGTGATAACTTCAACTTGCAACAAAATCTGTTAAAATCCCACTTTTATCTCATTTAAATGATTTGGAGACATGTCACCTTTATATTGGTAAGGGTTTGAAGTTTGAAAAATGTGTGAAAATTTGGATGGCATCACTGATGACGTTAGCAAGGTATGATGGACACATGGTAGACGGGTGTTAGTCTAGGTGTCTACCTATGTGGCGCCTTTGTCAGAACAGGGTGGCACCTCGTCAGGCCAAGTGTCTCCCAACCAAAGTGACTCATCAACATTAACGTGCACTGAGGAGTGTACCCTTGCACATGTGTCAATTCAGTACTTGGCCATGTATATGTCTAGGTGGAAGTTGAGGTGTCCAGTTTTCTTCCATGTCATCATTCTTGAGTGCCCTATTGTCATCCAATTGGGCATTAGGTCTAAAACGGTAAGGCAATTTTCCAGGATACTAGAATTGGTATTGCATGCTCAAGCAAGTGGTTTTCCCAAGTCCCCGAGCGATGCAAAAATAATCATATATAGTTGTGTGGCATGGGAAACACCACCCTCGCATCGTTGAGCACCATTAACTAGTGGGCATGTTCATGATGCGATATGCATCATGATTCGTCGATCTTGGGAGTCAATAAGCACTGCATTGTAGACCATTGGTCATTTAAATTTGGTAGCGCGTGTTGGATTTTTGGATTTATTCTCGAGTATTGGCACTCGGTCATCAATGTATCCCTTCTATTAGTGAGTGATTGCATTTGTATGTGTTTAAGGGCCTCTCCAAGCTTGTGTCAAACTCTTTCTCTCCATTTTATCTCCTCTATCAATATATTCTCTTTTTCCTTCAAATTTATCACCACTAGATTAATTTTTATTGCAGAGTGGCTCTAATGTATCTCTCCTTCCTCAATAGAAATCCAAGTCAGGATTGTAACTGTCTAAAATTACTCAATTCCATTGAAAATTTTGATGTTTTACTAACACACCATATGGAATTCTTCACCATAATGTTGTGCACCACTTGCCTCTCTAATTTCATCCACAATATAGTCAACTCTAAACAAATTTGTCATCATCTAGTCAGCCACAACAACTTGTCTTGATGAAAAAGTCATTGGTGGTTCACTAGAGGTATGAAATGGAATGGACTCTATTGAAATCATGTGTTGTGCTTGTGGTGATGGAGGAGAAACAACAGTGGCATCTATTGTTCTATAATTTGGATTGGCCTTTGATAAAATCCTACATTTTTCCATACCTAATATTTCCTTTTCTTTTCCTTCAATGGGATTTTCTTTCCTCAAATACTTTCCATCTTGATTACGTAGGATCCCTAAGTTTAAAGGAATTTCCAACAAGAAAAAGACAAAAAATTACTTTCCAATTACACAAAAAGCTAAACATTGCCTTCCAATTACACATGAAGACAAAAAATGCATTCCAATTACACAATAAGACAAAAGATGCCTTCCAATTACACCAAAGGACAAAAAATTCCTTCCAATTACACAACAAGACAAAAAGTTGCCTTCCATTTACACAAAAAGACAAAAATTTCCTTCCAATTATACAAAAGACAAAAATTTATTTCCAATTACACAAAAAGACAAAAATTGCCTTCCAATTACAAAAAATCGCCCACCAATTATAGACACACAAAAAAATTGTCTTCCATTTACACTAAAAAACACAAAATGTTCTTGTTGTTACTGTTTTTCACAGGAGATGTCAAGTAATATACAAACATGAGAGTTTTTTGCATAGATAATGAAGTTAGGCATTGTTCTCTCCTCATTTTTTTTATCCCACAAAAGTGCACACACATTCTAAGAGTTATTAATGCATGGTCCATGTACCTTTAAGGATTGGGAAGGTATGGAGGGAATCATGACAACTGGGGCATGGGGGCCTAGGATTGAAGGTAGTTTGAGGAATATGGCAATGATCGAGGCATTAGGACTATTGTTCCAAAAAATATTTGAGGCTGTGATGATTGGTTTTAATTTGGAAGCGTTGACCAAGCAAGTAAGGACACCAAATATTCACTGCATGCAAAGTAATCAACATTTCTTTTCATAGTTGGATTTTCCCAAGTGTCGCTTAGAAAGTTGTTTACTAGTAAAGGCTAAGGGTCTATCATCTTTCATGAGAATTGCACCAATTCCTTTCCCTGAGGCGTCACTCTCCAAAAAAAACGTCTTTCTGAAGTCGAGTAGAGCGAGTACTCAAGTTTTACACATATCCTCTTTAAAATCTTGGAAGGATTGATCGACGACCGGATTCCAATCAAAAGAGTTTTTCTTAAGGAGGGTAGTGAGAGGGCCTACTATTTTTCCATAAATTTGGATGAACTTTCAATAGTATCCAGTTAAACCAAGGAAGCCTCACAAAATTTAAAGAGTGTTAAGGTGGGGCCAATCCTTCATAGATTTGATTTTATTGGGATCCACTTGGACACCATCATTATTAACAATATGGCCCAAGTATTATACTTATGAGGTGCTAAAGGAACATTTGAACCTTTTGAGAAAGAGTTGATTCTTAGAAAGTAGGTGTAATACCTGATCCACATGGGGAAGACACACTTGCCAATTTTTACTATAAGTGAGGATGCCATCAAATAAGACAAGGAAAACATGACGAAGAAAGGGTTGAAATATGTGATTCATGAGACTTTAGAAAGTGGAGGGTGCATTACACAGGCCAAAGGGAATGACCAAGAACTCAGAATGGCCTGCATGATTACGAAAGGAAATCTTGGGAATATCAACCTCCTTCATGCGAATTTGGTGATATTCAGAACGTAGATCAAGTTTGGTAAATAATTGAGCATCAAATGTTCATTCAAAAGGTCATCAATGATGGGAATGGGGAATTTATATTTGATGGTAATTTTGTTGAGAGCCCAAAAATATGGGCACATGCACTAAGTAACTTATTTTCTTAGTACAATGATCACAAGAGATGAATAAGGGCTGGTACTAGGGTGAATGACACTCACAACTAACAATTCTTGAATTTTTTTTCAATCTCATTTTCTGAGCAAATGGGTGGAAATAAGAGAAAATATTGGGTGGAATACTACTACATACAAATGGGATGGATTGATCATGTGGACCATGGGAATATGGGAATACTTGAGGGTCTTCAAAAAAGGAGTGGTTTTTGGAGAGGTTAAGCTTCATGTCTAGATGAATGGTCGGGGACAAAGTCTCAAGGGTTTGAATGGAATGGAACTGGGAAATAATGTTAGAATGACCCCTTTTGAGGATTTTTTCCATTCGGTGTGAACTAACGATATTGAGGGAACCTACTATGATGCATTGGAACTTGTAGAAATTCCCATCCTATTAGAATCTGATGTATAATTCCTTAAAATCCATGGTGATGGGGCCCAAAGTACGTAACCATTCATCAGCTAGAAAAATGTTGCAACCCCCCTTTTCAATGAAAAACATATGGGATTTGAAAGAATAGTCACCAATTTGTAGGTGCAGATTTTCACAACGACCCTCACATTTCATGGAAAATCCATTGGCAATCATGATTTGAAAGTTGTTGATTCCATGGATATAGAAATGGGTTTATTGAGAAATTCATCGATGAATAAAGTTATGGGTGTTTCCGTTGTCGAAGAGGATAATGACTTTACGATGCTTGATATAGCCAATTAATTGAAGAGTTTGGGGATTTGAAATACCAGTTAGAGCATGCAGAGAAATGAGGGGTTCTACCTTAGTTTGATCAAAGGGTGGAATGTTATCGTCTTCATGGGGAAGCGATTTTGGAGGGGAAACATAACTTTTATCTTCATAAATCTCCTTATAAATAGACATAAAAATCTTTGTCTCCTTACATTTGTGCCATGGAAAGAAATTTTCATCAAAATTGTAGAAAAGACCCTTAAGTTGGCGTTCATCCATTTTTTTCTGAGTTAATTTCTGGACCTTTAGAGGAGGGGAAGGAGAGATGGATTTGTGAGGAGAGGATGAGGAATAAAGGATGGATTTTTTATTTTAGTGGTGACCACCTTTTGTGCTTCCTTGTCTATGTGAGTGGCTTCAATACAGGTCTAAGGTTGAGCCATTAGGATGTGAGCATGGATGTCATCCTTGAGACCACTAATAAATCAGTCACTGAAGAAAGTGTCTGACATTCTTTCGGTTTAGAAAGCCAATTTATCAAAAGTAGTGATGCAATATTAAACTATACCTAACTATTTAATCTTGGTCAAACAACCTAAATGATGAGTGTTCATGTCAAAATGTTCATAAAGAACGAAAACAAATTGGGTCTAAGAAATATAACCTCGGCGGGAATTTTTATGCCATTTCCACCATTACCAGTGCTTTGAATCTAAATAGAGGAAACCAACATGAAGTTTTATTAATTCAGTAGTGATGTCATGTAATGAGAAATAATGTTCCATTTGAGTGACCCAGCCAGTGGGGTCCAAGCCATCAAATTTATTCACATCCACTTTAGGAATATGTTGATCACAAGAAAGGGAATTAGAATGAAAATCCATGAAATGAGATGATTCAAATCCATCTTGGTGTAAATGTTGTTTCATGGAGTTAGGGCCCTTTAATTGATTCAAAAAGGTTATCATGGAGTCCACGTCAAGTTCAAATAGCTAGGAATTAAGGGTATCAATGTTGGAATTAATTTCAGCCAAACTTTGATTGGTATGAGTTTGAGCTGCTTTGCATTGGTCCTAGAATTTTCTAAKGGATTCTCCAAGGGAACCCAAGCGGATGCCAAAGTCTTGATTTCGGGTTTCCATTAGGGAGGGTGCACAAGAGTGAGAGGTGAGTAGGGGAAAGTGGCGAGTGGGTCCACACATACATTCTTATTGGAGAGTTGTAGAAATATGATCAACGTGAATGAAGGAATATAGTGAGATAGGTCCCAAATAAAAGTGTCAGATAGGGTAGGTGGGTCTACAAAAAAAATACTTATAAAAGAGGGGCACCACTGCAGTCAATGCAAAGGGAGGAATCTATTGAGATAGGTCCCAAATAAGGGTGAAAGTGGGACCACTTATACTCTCCTTTTTTAACTCTTGCATAGTTATACTCCTCAACGAATAATATTGCATTGAAAAAATGCCCAAATTTTGAATACTGAAGATTGTGTAGGAATTTCACATCCTGGGTGTCGAAAGAAGGGTTTCCTAAGACTAGATATGAAAAATTTCAACATTATTTATATTCTAGCAATTAGGGGTAGGTTTTTCAAGGTTCCTAAGGACACAAGATTTCCCTATGCTATATATATCTCATATACTTGCGAGGTCCAATAATAGTACTCGACCAAATATCTCAGGGTTCTAATTAAAGAGGGTTAAGCATACCCTTAGTTGTACTGCTCGATTATCCAAGTACATGAGAGTATTATTCTTGAGTGTTGTTGTGAGTGCCACTATAACAGTTACACAGTCAAATGGATGATCTACAATTGGTTTCAAGATGCCTACAGGACTCCCAATATACCCAAGGGTATATGGAAGTGAAATTTTGTGGACATGTGTTGTCTGAAGCGATACTACTTGAAGGGGTACCAACAAGGGTTACATGGGTTTACAAAAAGGTGAAACCATGTGTATTTCTTTTGTTTATTATTCCCCAACCACAATTTTACCCACTTAACAATAGATCGTTGTGGTTCTTTATAGAATTAGGAACACATCTCTAGCCTAAACAAAATTATAGAAATTTATCGAGGAAAGTACTATAATACCATTTGTAAAGTACCAAATAGTAATATTTAGAGCAAGAGAACAAACATTATTAAAATATTAGCAAAAGAAAATGGAATTATGAGAAAAATAACAATATGGGACAAAATATGATACCTTTATTAATCTGGAAAGCACTATTCACTTGCCTCTTCAAGGGGGAAACCTCTAATAGAGTAGAGCTCAAGTAACAATTTTACAATTCTTTATACCTCTATATATACTACTTCTATATTCTTAAGAACATTCTATAGGATGAACTTTCTAGAGGTGGAACCTTCTAGTAAGTATTCCTATAATATTTATGTTCACATTATTACACATGCCTTATTTACTAATGATGGTCTTTATTACATAGAAATACACAATATTCTATATAATTTATGGGTTAGGGAGGTTAGTACCCCAAAAGGGGCCAAGTATAGATGGAGCTAGGTTCCAAGAGATGGGTGCTAAGGGACTAGTTTTGAGGACTAGTTAGGAGGTGAGGACCCAAGGGGAGAGGGGGTTGTAGTGAGTGTGGTGGAGACTATGTGGAAGAGGAAAATGGGATTTGTAATTCATCGATGAAGGATCCAAGGTTTACAAATGAGGGGCTAGGGGATAAGCTTATGGGCAGATGGAATGTGGGACCTAGGGTGAAGGGGGCCCAAACAAAGGGGTAAATGGTGTGAAGGTTCCTAGGGGTAGGAATAGGGCCCTAGGGTAGAGGGGACAGGGAAGGAATAATACCCTAGGGAATAGGTTCCATGGGTATAGGTGATGAGGTCCCCAGGGGGGGATATGGCCCTGACGTGAAGGTGGCCATGGTAGAGGCAAGGGTGTGACAACCAAATCTGGCTCACCAATTAAATATCCAAAATATCTTAAATACAATCTAGAAATCCATGTGGATGAAAATATATATAAATATATGAGTACAATATGATAATAGATGTCTATAGTTGATAAATGAGGGTCATATATATACCCACGCAATAATTCCCTTTCATTAGGAAGGTGTCTCTTTATCACAAATCAATTATTGATTATTAGTTATAGTTAATATTTATTTATATTTATATATTATATATATTTTGTTCATTACAAAGGGACCAATGGATGATGACATTAATGATTGAGGGGTAGATGGGAATGTAGGCAGAGGTAGGGTCAAAATATTGGATGGGATTGGGGATAGAGGCTTACTTCAAATAAGTCTTGGGTTCCCCCCTCAACCATATCAATGTATTAATACCCATATTTAATG
>SNQJ01S0108530.1:40219-51221 GCA_010110895.2 Picea sitchensis
ACACACACACACACACACACACACACACACACCTTCCATATGTTAATTGATGCATGCAACATCGATACTTCTTACATTATTATTCATGAGACTAAGTGGACTTTTTATTCTTAACCCATTGTTTTTAGGGAAGATTAATTGGCTTACAACTTGATAAGTAGGACTACTATGCTACAAACTTCATGGGTTCTATTGGTGATGCTTTCCATGTGAATTGTAAAAGCTCGGTTTTATAGAGAATGATTTATACATATAGGTCTCATTAGAGACACTGGTCACAATGAAGAAAACATCGTCAATGAATAGAGTTAGGTTAGGCCACTTAAATACCCATGAAATTTGATTCTAAGGTCGTTCCTTGAGGATAAGATATTCCATTGGAGTTGCACTATTGGGCTTCATTCTCAACACCACATTCCACCTTATTCCTTCTTAACTTCTCCTACATTTCCATCCCCATTCACTTTGGCATTCCCATGCGAGCATTCCCAAGGTATGATAGTTACTACACTAGAAAAATGATAGGGTAAATCAAAAGGCTTCAAATGGATGGCTTCTCCATGCCCTACTCCAATCAAGTCAATTTAATGAAGGAGGGGAGTGACATAACTCCAAACATGACAACTAATTTCCTCTCTCATTTTTCATGAGATAGATTGAAGGGAGTGTTGGCAGCACATCCCCTCAATTACGGAGGGACGCAACCTTTCTTCCAATATCTCAAGTTGTTCTCTCTATGACTTTCTCAACTTTGTTTCCATAGAGCCTCGAATTTAAATTCCACCATGGCCTAGACTCACTCATATTGCCTCTACTATCTAGTTGAAGAGCCCTAGTCTCTCCACAATAAGGTGAAGAAATGCAAGGGTAAATGTGAAGAAGCACAGTAGACTACACCCCATGTAAGTTCGATCGTCATTTGTTGTAGAGAAAATCTAAACATCATAAAAATTTGAGGATGGAGGAGAAAATTCATAACAATATTGTGACATGCAATGCCAATTTGAAGGCTAACACTCAAGTGGATCTTTCAAACTTCAATCAATCAATTGGTAACTTTCAAACTTCAATCAATTAGTAACATTCAAACTTCAATCAATCAATTGGTAACTTTCAAACTTCAATCAATTGGTAACAGGGCACATTTTAGCATTCAAGGTATTTATTTGAGAAAATGAATTCATTGAAGCTTTGAGTGAGCTCTCTTTCACTAACACCTAACCACAAATTGATCTTTGCAATGGCAAAAGATACAACCACTCTAGGTGCACCAAAATCGGTAGCCAATGCCTACTTGGAGCTTTAATTATGTAGATTTTTTACAATGTTTATATGTTTTTTCATTTTTATTCGTATTAAAGCAATGTTATAAGCAACATACTTTTTAAATTTTGAGCAAGGACCCTGATTTGTAAGGTTGATGTGTACTATTCTAGATTTTTTGGAAACACTATGTGATAACAGAGTTTGAAACCATGACTATGGTCATAGTATTTTAATTAAAATATAGGGGAAAGAAACCAAAAGTTGTGGAGTCCAATAAATATTTCATGAATAACTAGTAAGTTATTCCTGAAATATGTGGATGTCAAGGTCATCTCATTGTGAAAAGATCAATCTTTTTCAATATTTTTTGKTTTTTTGGTAASTACACCGGCAATTTTTTTATTTTATTTTATCATTGTAAAATTCATTTCTGTCCTACAGGTCTACCACTTAGGAAATACAAAACCGGCAATTTTTTTATTTTATTTTATCATTGTAAAATTCATTTCTGTCCTACTGGTCTACCACTTAGGAAATACAAAAATTCTCTCCCACTGGTTTACCACTCAGGAAACCAGACTAAAAGTAAAAGAAAAGCTTATCAGTCCATACCGTTTGGTCATTCTTTTATAAAATACTTGCATTTTCAAAATAACTAAGATAATGATAACCTGAAATACTTACATTTTCAAAATAACTAAGATAATGATAAACTGAGAGCAGCTAATGTCTATTTTTAGGGTTTCCCTGCTCTTCATTAAACAAAATTGTAAAAAGACCATGCTAGTTTGTCTCTAGGGTTGGTGTCTCCTGTGGAGGTGTTGCCTCTGCATGCTCGTCTCTCTGGTTTGTTGTTGCTGACCGTGGAGGCAGAAGATGCATCAGAACTTCGCAGAGAAGAAGGCGAAATTCATCCAGCTGAAGTTGGATAGTGCTTTGGGCTTCCTCTCTGGTCTCTCTGGTTTGTAACATCTACCCAAGGAGCATCTTCATGTGCCGGTAGAGCTCAACTGTGCACCGATATTTGGACTCCCTCCCACGAGAGCTGCCAATGTCGAGCACCCAATTGATTATTCCTTCGCCGACTTCCTGAGTTGGGGTGAGAGTACGCTCTGTCCGAATGGCCGCTTCCGTTTCTTCAATTTGCTCTCGGATGTGTTGCAGGATACTTTCTTGGAATGTCGCAGCTGTTGCTCGAGCTTCGTGCTGGAGTCTAGTGGAGGGAGTTTGCTCATTTCTTAGGCTGGAGGAAGTCTTAGATTGTGAGCCTCCACCGCGTCGATAATTTCTGCTATAAGCGCCATGATATTTGGAGGTTGTTGGATTGCGCCACGATGTTTGGAGGTTGTTGGATTATTGTTGGAGTCTCAGAAGTTCTCCACAGGTTGGCGGACCAGATACGACGATGTTTGGCAAGCAGACCGACGCGGGATACAATTTCTTGATTGCTCCCTCCATGAATTTCCTGTGGTTCTAGGCAGGCTGGGGAAATAACCTTTCCGCATCCTTCAAAATTCATTCTAGCGTGACCCAAGATCTCTGGTGATCCGTTCTTTAACTGTAATGTACCGCCTCCTGTCCTCCTTAATTGTTAGATTGAACCAGCATGGTACTGATCGTACTGAAGATCTCTTACCTGGTGCATGACTCTCGTACCTTCCTTGGCTGGTCCCATTGATAGAAATGTCCTTGTATTCCTTCGTTAGCGAGACTGCCCGTCGGTCTGTTTACTGAGCGTTTGACATGGGATGGAATTAGTGTCGGTATGTGCCGAAGGAGAAGGTTAAGTCTCTTCAGAGTTAGGGAAAGACGCCAGCTTTTTGAAAGTTTATGGAGAGGAATACCATTTTGAAGGCAATTTAACATGCTTATGATCAGTTGAGAATCTCCCTCCACAATCAGCTTCGAGTAGTGTTCTCTGATAGCTATCTGAAAGCCTTCCTCTTGCACTTTGATTTCTGCAGCATTATTGCTATCCAGACCCAGTTCCCAGCGTAGGTTCTGAGTCTTCAGCCCTTCTCATCTCAGTGTATGACATGCCTCATCTATTTGATCATACCAGCAGAGTTCAACTTTCAGAAAAAGTAAGTAATTAATCTGAGAAACTTTTTGGGGTCTTGTGTGAAGTTGTTGAATGATAAAACCTCTTTACAAGTATTACAGAGTCTATTAGAAAAGTGCAATTCTAGAGAAGCGATGAAATTAGAATAACAAATTAGAACAATAGTCAATCAGGTTTGCAAGAAGATAAGAACAATTAGGGAGTTTAGGTTGAATGCAAACATTGGATATTTTAACATGAGTGATATCATATTAGACTTGGGGTTCGAAGTAATTTTTTCTGCTAAGAAAACATGGGAAGCCATGGGGGAACTTACACTGGGATATTCACTTATTTAGTTGAAGTTAGAAAAGTAGCATAGGGTGATACCAATTGGCAAATTGAAAGGCATGCTAGTGAATTTAGATGGTATGTGCACTGTGGTAGACTTTGAGGTGATTGATATAGTGGATAACATTACACCCTATCCAACATTGTTGGGACTGGATTGGGAATTTGATAATCAAACTATCATCAATTTGAAAACTAGGAAAATAATCTTTGAATCAGGAGAATATAGATTCATTGCACCATTAGATCCCTCATAGGGAGGAAGATATGTTCAACCTGCGACAGAAAAATTTATTACAGAAGACATAAACTAGTTGTATAGAACTACCGTGCGAGAAGAAGATTATATCAATCCAACATCAGATGGAATGCTCAAATGGAGAAGCATTAGTTCTTGTGCTTCATATTCATATATAGGATTAGAGAATTGGCAGTAGAGCTTACAAGATGTGCAAGAATGACACGTGCACTAAGATGGGTTGGTAGAGAGGTAAGATAACCTCCAACTTTTTATGGTCAGAATGATTTAGAATAATTTTTAGCAAAGTTTGAGTTAGAAGTCGTGGAAAATCAAAGCTTACCAATATTATATATGGCCTTGAAAGAAACACATGCATGTTGGTGGGGTACTCACAAAGAGAATATCAAAAACTAGTATCAATGCAAGAGATTATTGTGCATCAGATTTGGCACAGAACAAGAGAATAGATATGTGGACATGTATGATGGAATTGGAAAACTCAGAGAACATATAGACAAATGTATAATTCAATGGATATTGGTACCACTAGAGGAATGGTCACATCACTTTATTCATACATTAGAAGGCATCCCAAGGAATTGGTATACATAATTAAAACTACGCAGAGAAACTGAAAACTGGGAAGATTCACAACAGAATTTTGTGATCACATTTGAATTTGAACATGAGAGTGTAGAGATAGATACATAACTGAAGTTGGTAAGAGATAGGATATTTGAAGAACCCAAAGTTGAAGTTGTAACAGCTTATCAGAAACAGAAGAGACAATTAGTTAGATAGCTGCTACATTGTTATCAAGTCGCAGAAGAAGACCCAACAGAAGGAAACCTGCGCGATCTTCAAATCATAGAAGTTAAAGGGGAAAGAGAAGTAGAAGGTCCACAGTTACAGTCATGAGATTTTTCTACACCACTAAATATAAAGAAGGTGAATATTGGAACAACAGAGAACCCAAAGATTGCAAGTATTGGTGACTATTGGGACAACCAAACAGTAGAAAGAATAACAAAGTTATTGTGCGGGTATAATGACCTATTTCTAGCGACGTTTTCATAGGTGAAAGGAGTAGCAGGACAACATGGAGAGATGAAGATCCCTTTGAATCTAGATGCCAGACCAATAAGAAAAAGACCTTACAGGATGAATCCAATGTATAAGCAAAAAGTGAAGGCATAAATTGATAAAATGTTAGAGGATGGTGTCATAAAACCTGTTGAAGAGTCTGAGTAGATTATCCCTAAGTAGTACAAGAAAAGAAGCAAGGGGGAATAAGGATATGTGTAGACTTAAGGAAGTAGAATGTTGCATGTCTACATGATCCCTTCCCTACTACATTTACATATGAAGTATTGGAAAATGTAGGAGGACATGAAGCATATTCGTTTACTAATGGATTTTCAGGATATCACTGTATACGAATAGCACAAGAAGATTGACATAAGACTACATTTTCCATAGAATGGGGGTCATATTAGTACAGAGTGATGCCATTTGGGTTGAAGAATTCCCCTATTTTCTCAAGGGTAGTAGTAGTTGCATTTAAGGATTCAATTCGTAAGTTTTTGGAGGTTTACTTGGATGATTGGACAGTGTTTAGATTATTAAAGGATCATGTTGAAGTGTTAAGATTGATGTTAGACATGTGTAGATAGTGTCAAATATCATTGAACATTAAGAAATGTATATTTAGCACACCATTTGGAATCTTGTTAAGGCATGCGGTGTGTAAATAGGGTATGTTGGTTGATCTTGTGAAGATTGTTGTTATTGTGAATTTACCACCACCTAAGTCAATGCGCTAGTTAAAATCTGCACTTGGTCATATAGTGTACTATAGGAATTTTATAAGGGGATATGCACAAATTAATGTGCCGATGGAGAAATTGTTGAAGAAGGATATCGGGTATCAGTGGAATGATGAGTTCCAATTGAGTTTAGATATGTTGAACAAGAAAATGGTGATAGCACCAATTTTGGTGTTTCCGGACTGATCAAAGGAGTTTCATGTTCATGTGGATGCATCTGCAATATCACTTGGAGGAGTATTAACACATCCAGGATAAGGTGACATAGATAACCCCATAGTGTCTGCAAGCATGAAGTTGTTAGATTCAGAACATAATTACAATACAATAGAAAGAGAAGGTTTGGATATGGTATGTGCATTACAGATGTTCAGACACTATTTGTTAGGCCAACATTTTAAGATGTTTACAAATCACTCTGCTCTTAGATATTTGGTCAATAAGTCAGTGTTTGGAGGAAGAATATGTAGATGGTTACTATTGTTTYAGGAGTTTGATTTTGAAGTAGTTGTGAAACCTAGAAGATTGAATGTAGGGCYAKATCATTTTTCTAGGATAACTAAYGGAGAGGAACCAAGCAACTTGGAGGACAATTTTCCTGATGCACAACTATTTTYAGTACAGATTGTTGATGAATATTTTGTTGACATTATTGAATTTTTAAGTATAGTATTTTCCCCAAAGGAATATAATACTATGSAGAAGAAGAATTTGGTGGTTAGAGCTGCAGACTATCAACTAATTGCAGGACACTTGTATAAACTAGGAGTATATAAAATTCTAAGAAGATATGTTATGGATCATGAACAACCTATTATCTTAGTAGAATCACATGAAGGGATAGCTGGAGGAAATTATGAAGGGAAGGATATTGCACATAAGATATTGTGAGAAGGACTTTGGTGACAAACAATTTCGAAAGATGCAAAGGAATATTTCCAGAATTGTGATGTCTTTCAGAGGGTTGGAAAACCATCTAGGAGGGATAAGATTCCATTAAGACCTTAGGTAACTCTGAAAGTGTTTGACAAGTGGGTAGTATATTTTGTAGGACCCATCAATCCACCAATTAGGATATTAGGAGCAACATATATAATTACAGTGAGAGAATATTTAACCAGATGGGATGAAGCAACATTAGTGAAAGATTGCAGCGCAGGGACAACAACAAACTTCTTGTTTGAGAAAGTAATTACAAGGTTTGGATTCCATAGAGTTCTAATGAGTGATAAGGGAACTCATTTTATTAATAGTACCATCCAGGAAATGAATGAATAATTTGAGATACATCATTATAAGAGCACTCCTTACCATCCTCGGGATAATGGGATAGTGGAAGCATTTAACAAGATATTGGAGAATGTCTTAACCAATATTTTCAATGTTAACAAGGATGATTGGGATTTGAATATGTGAGCAATATTATGGGCCTATAGAATTACATGCAAGAAGCTAACAGGGCAGACACCTTTCAGATTGGTGTATGGATAGGAAGCAGTAGTCCCTTTGGAGTATTTTATACCTAGTTTGAAAATTGTAGCTATTAGAAACATGACAGAAAGAGGCACAACTCAAGAGAGGTTGGCTCAATTCATGGAATTAGAAGAAGACATGATTATAGTTGGTTTCCATCAGGAGGTACAGAAAGAAAAGGACAATACATGGCATGATAGGCACATTAAGAAGAAGATATTTAAGGAAGGGGATATGKTTCTCCTTTATGACAGTAAATACTTGCAKCACCCAGGGAAATTCAGGRCRCATTGGCTAGGGCCTTTTGAGATAAAGACTRTCACAGATAGATGTGTTGTGCAGTTGTAGAATTTAGCAGGAAAGGAKATTCAAGGATTGGTGAATGGTAGTCGACCGAAACTGTATAGGGACAGTTGACCCAGTAACCCTCAATAGTTGCAACGCAGAATATTAGAGTTGTACATAGTGTATATAGTAGGAGTTAAAAGAAGAAAAAGAGAAAAAAAATAGAAAAAGAAGAAAAAGGAAGAAAAAACTAGAAGAAGAAGAAAAAGACAAAAATATGAAGTAGATAGATAGATGGTAGACAAGTAGTTGGATGATACAACGCGTTGCAGAAAGAAAATGGTATAGAAAAATAGGATGACACTGCATGCCGGAGAAAGGTAACAAGACATAAAATGTAGCGCAATGGGACAAAGAGCGGTCAGAAAAATAAATACGATGATCGAAAAAGTGGAATACGCTAGAGCATTTATGATAGGCCTTATAAAAGAAGAAAAATTTCAAGGTAAGCCTCATTGTGACATTGAGAAAATGAGAAACTAAGCGAAAACACAGTGTAAGAAGGTATTTCTGAAGGATCCAATGACGATTCAAAGTAGTAGTTTCAAGATTTTGCAGTATGGCACCACCGAAGGTTGGAGCTCCCAGTCAAATGGAAGGAAGACACAACGTGCTAAGAAGTCCATAGATCAAGCAACTATAGAGGTAGAAAACCATATTCAGCCAAAAGGAGTTGTCGATGTGGATGCGATGCCATCACTTTTCATTGAACCAGTTAATCCAACAACTATTGAAGAATAGGAACTAGGCACTGAGCATATGGATGTTGATCCAAGGGATGAAAAACAAAAACTGACAATAGAACAAAACCTTACACAACAAATGGGTTTAGGAGCACCATAGAAAATGAACGAGGAAGATGAGGAGAGAACATAATCAGACCATCCTAGGGCATAGGCAGAAGCAACACAACAACTTGTCACAGAGACAACGTTACAGTTAGAAGATCAGGTCCAGGTCGAGGATGTCATAGGCCAACAAAATTCTGACGTAGAGGAAGAAGAGGGTGCACACCATGAAGCAGGTACATTGACATCGACAGCGAAGACAAAGGGAAAACAACCAGTACATAGATCACTGCACAAACATAAATAAGTAACACTAAAACTATTGCGCATACAAGAAGGAGTCTTGATCCTTCCTGACATATTAATATGCATGGATAAACTAAAGTATTTTTATCATGATGTAACATACAAAGACACGTTTCTGGATTTTGCGCAAAATTTTTATATGGAAATCAAAGGGACAAGTTCGTCAGGAGTTCCAATATTAGAACCAAAGCAGTGGATCACATGTTTGTATAACACATGGGTAATGAACTTGTTAGTAATCACTCATTTTGGATGGGGTAAATATGTAAACAACTGCGTCAAACAGTTACTAACATTGGTACATGGAGGTATTATGTGGATGGACACACCAGTGTCAATAGATGTAGATCTGATTGCATAAATGTTACACATCAAAATTCAACACTTAAGTACCTCACCCTAAGTGTCTCAAGTGTCGTAAAAAGTGTCATATGCACCTTTCTAAGTGACACATACACCTTGACACCATGAAATAACATATGTCACAATCCCTAGTCAATGTGGAGGAGAAATATATTATATGAAGGTCAAAATACTATGTGCACATGAATTATTTATTAATATTCATAAAAATAAAATTAATTTAGTGTGAGAGTCCACCTCACATTTAGTTTCCTAATCTCAAGGAGACGTTGAGAATATCATGGATGGTTGACATATTTTCTCAAACCAAAATCCTAATTTGGTGGATCTTGAGACATATTTCCTCCTTAAAATCCTTGAGAGATATTTTCTCCCTAAAAATCTTGGAGATACCATTTTAGTGGATCTAATGGGTGATCTTCTCCATGGTGTTTAAGCCTCCAAATCCTATATAATGAGGGATTTCCATGGATAAAGAAAAGGGAATATTAGAGGTATCAAACCTTTGATTTTGAACAGAGGAGGAAAAAATAATCAAAGCATTGTTATTCTGATTATGGATCTTTTGAGAAAGGGTTGGACGAGGAGGACTCAGAGAGGCTGTTGAAACATCATATAAAGATTGTAAGTTTCCTTTTGAAGTTCTCATTAATATGCTTGGCCTATTTCCTTCTAGTATGTGTTTACATGTACTTGTATATCCTTGGCTTAATCTTCATAGATAGATTGATTTTGTCTAATCCATTAGAGTAAGAGATATTCGTTTGTCTCTTGTTATCCATTGTAGGTACTCTTTGGAGCTCGTGGATTGGAGTAGCTTGGAAAAAATTCGAAAGTGAGGTACATCATACTATCCCTCCTCTCTTTTTCGATGGATAAAATTAATATATAGGAATGGTAGTGTCCAAAGGTAGTTTTATGTCTTGGTTTAGGGGTCAATAACCCAATGGAAACTTCACCTGTCCACATGGGGATATTTATGTAACAAAAATTGGTGACTCCACTGGGGAAGGACATTGACCTGCATTTCCTTGGATCGTATGATATTTTTCTCACCTTTAGATCTTATTTGTTGTTTTTTTCTAATATACTTACCTTTCTCTCTTCTTCATTGAAGATTTCACAGAGTCTTTGGAAAGGTTTTTTGAGTTTTTAGCCTTTTTTCTGAGTTTTTGGGAAGGGCATTGATCCTCTACTATGTACACTAGAGCACTGATCTACGATCAAATCTCTCCTGTAGTGTATACCAGAGCTCTGTAGAAGTCTGTCCCTTTGGAAACAAGATCGTTGATCTCCTTTTCTAGGTTTTTCTGCCCTTTTTTGATCATTTTTTCTCAGTCTAATCCTGATCTTTTTGCTCATATACCTTTGAATACTCTTGAATTTGTTTTGCTAAGAGTTGTGAATTTATCACCCATTTATGTTTATCCTTTGAGTTTGAAAATTTTCTGTTAGTTGTGGTCCCCTTGGGTTAACAAGATCCCTTGGTTCTTTTTGCCTTTTGAGTTTATCTGATCTTCGTCTCGTAAAGCTTTTAGATTGCTTCACTATTTAGGATTGTTCATCAACTAAGGTTTGCAAAGTTTTTTTGGTATTGAGCCTTCTTGTATTCATTTGAAACATCTCTCTTTTCTAGATGATTAGGACTTTTATAACAACCTAGCTTGATTTATGTTTCTTGTTGATCATTGTTTGAGGATTTTTGTGAGTGTTTATCTTCTTTCTCTTTTGCATATTTGAGTTCTTGATTGAATGAGTTATCATACTTGTTTCTTTCCGTTCTTGTTATCCTTTGAGTGCATTCTTTGTTTGAAATCTTTTTGCTTCGTCTCTTTTGTATCTGCATCCGACTCTTTCATTTTGATTGAAAGTAATGAAGCATTAAAGGATTTTTGTTTGCTTTCTTTTAAAATCAAATAAAAAAGATAATTGGGTTATTTCTTTTGGGTAGTGTAGTAGATTGTACTTAGAAAATTGCATTTGGGAATTGGGTGTTTTTTTT
>SNQJ01S0108531.1:4616-34279 GCA_010110895.2 Picea sitchensis
CAGGCACCGAGTTGCTAGAAGTTTTGGGCTCGGAGGGCCAGGATATCCGTAGATATCCTGGATCTAGGTCGTTTTCCTAGTTGGCAGGGTGGACAAGAGGTTTTGGGAAATTATTTTCTGTGTTTGCAACAGGACTGGACTGTGTTGCAGGTAGCAGCAGGAAGGCAGCTGACAACGGANGTGGTGGAGGAGGAATAAGAGAGGGAAAGGAGTTTGGAGGAGGCATCATTCTACATGAGACTGTTTTCTTGCTATGGGAGAGAGCCGAGAGGGGCTGTGAGATTGGTGTGCTCAGATTGAGGCACAAGATTTGTTGGTTGAGACCTATTGATCAGGCAGGCACCGAGTTGCTAGAAGTTTTGGGCTCGGAGAGCCAGGATATCCGTAGATATCCTGGATCTAGGTCGTTTTCCTAGTTGGCAGGGTGGACAAGAGGTTTTGGGAAATTATTTTCTGTGTTTGCAACAGGACTGGACTGTGTTGCAGGTAGCAGCAGGAAGGCAGCTGACAACGGAAATTAGCATCATTGTTAAGGTACTCAATTCGAATTTAAAATTTATGCATTACTCATTGATAAGTTTTAATTTTACTTGCATAATTCTTCTTTTATGAATCTGGTATAAATTGCTGTACATTTGGTAGTATTTGGTAGAATTTTTGTAAGTTATTTTAAAACCAGTCATTACAATGCACACATATTTCCAGATTTCCCACGCACTAGGGGGCCCAAACCCACAAAACTCCCTGTACGACCCTCCGTACAGGCCCTGCCCACAAAAAGAAAACCTAATTCTATGCAGGACGATCAGACCACTAACCTGAAGCTCCCTGGTCTTGAATCGGCTACCTCTTTCTCCAAGAATCTCCAAATCTCCTTGAAATATCTCTCGTCCAATCACTCTGACAACAGGTACAAATGAGGTGGCAATGTGGGCCCTACAGCTATATATAGTCCTTTTTGGAAAACTTCCAGACCCCATTCCAGGAGCTCCGGGTGTCTTCTTTTTGATCGGTCTTCAGCCACAGGATCAATACCCCATCCTCTACATCAAGATAGTCCCCAGGCCACTTTTCATCCTTAGCCCCCGGGGAGCCATTTTTTCCATACCCCATCCAGGTACGCATGCTCATGTTCAAAATTATCAAATAAATGCTTGTATGTTTGATTCTCTTCAGATATTGTCCATGTCGGGTATTTGGTTTTCATGTGTGCAGGTACTTGGTCATCATACATCAACACAACCCCTTCAGGTATATAATCAACACTGGCATGTAATCATTCCCTCTGAATCTCAAATTGCATCTCCAATCACACCCTCATAAATTTTCCTTTAGGGTCCCCATATCTGGCTCTGCAGTACCACCACCTCCATTACACTTTGGGTAATGCCACCCGGTAGCACTCTCCCCCACATGAGTTGTCCCATTCATAGTACCCCTTGGAACTTTGACACTCATGCTRTTTTCAACCCTTTAGGGATGGGAGTCMYGATAGTCTTACATCATGTCGTGAATCAACCACATACTCCTTCTCCTCATTTTGCTAGCCTTCCCAACGGACTCCTGGGACACTTCCTCACAGATTACTTTGACTACACTCCCGCAACATCATTTACCCATCATCAGTCTGCCCATCCTTAGATTTCCCTCCATACATTGTCCTACTACAGAAACTAGCCTATGGGCCCCCCACCCTCCACTTATTTTTTCCACCAACTTGTGCCACCCCTAGGCCAAGCCATCTTACACTGGGGAACCCGTTTCTATATCTGCATTATTATCCCCACATATTTTTTCATTCTTTTTGTAATTAAACCATGATTCCCAACATGTTACATAGCTTTTTGTCGTCACCTTTGGCGACCTTCTTGGCAAATGCAACCCATGTCGCCCTTGGTTGGGGCACTCCTTATCATCTACTCCTCTTGACATCATCCATATACTCTGAGTATCCCATAGGCCACCTACCTCTTCTCTCTGAGTTTATTCACTTTGTCCCGCCTCTGGAACAACTTATCCCACGCCTTGTTGTCCCCCTGACACTCGACCTAGTTGAACGGTTGTGGCCACTTATACTTCGCATATACCCCCAACCAAGGGCAGTGTTGAGTCTTCATACATATTGAATTCATCCATGTACCTCCTCAGTTCCTAAACTCACCTAGTAGATCTCAAAAATCCCTTTGCTTCTTGGAGTCACATCCCCCTTTTGTCGACATCAACATAGTTTCCAGAAGGACGACAATATCTTGACTCTCATTACCTTTCCAATGAGAGGTCTCAGATGACACAGGGAGAACCATAATTGCTCCCTACTTTCGTTGACCCCCATAACATTCAACTTCCACACTTTTTCATGTTACGGTGGGTCTTACTTTGCGACTATTGCAGCTATTTCTTATATTCGCCGAAGACCTCCGAACTTGGATGGGTTATCAATGCCTACAGAACCTATGATACTTTTTACAGGTGTTATTTCCTACTGTTTAGAGTATGTTCCTCCTCAAAATTGTCCTCTACCTTTATTACAACTGCCCCCGTGGGCGCTGCAGTTGTCTACATCAACACACAGTTTCAGTTACTATACAACACCCTTCTTTTTTTGAGTTACATGACACGAGCATGGGGCATGCTCACCTTGTTTGTACACAATTTATTTTACATACCTTACGGAAGATTGGGTCCTACAGGTTCCCTTCTCCCTCCAACGGGTCACTCTTGATACTCTCACTATCTCTGTTTATTACAACGACACTCTCAGTAGAAGAAACATTGATGAATTTCAGCTATACGTATGCTCCTAACCTCATCCATCAGGGGGCATTTGTTATCACTGAAATTTCATCCGTAAATGGTTACAGGAATCCAACATCTTCAAAACAGCTATGAGTTCACCCATGGGCCAAAACTACCAAAAAACATTTCCAAAAGGTCCAAAACTATACAACCAGTTATAAAATCAAGGTACACTATGACTACACAGGGCGCGCACCCACATGCGCCATCCATAAATGCAAGAAACGCGCACGATGCACGACTGTGGTCACTAAAAGCCGTGCACACCTAAGAACAACACATTTATGAGATTGGTCGGCCTCCCACCCACTTCTGGTTCAGGTTCCAAGTTGATTTGACATCCAAATCTCGGCTGGATCCGACTGGGTGGCTAGTCAAAGACCTAAAAATGCCCTAAACAACCACTTTTCACACTAAAAGCTGGTTGAACAATACCTCAAAGTGGTGCTATAAAACAAGGCCATGGGTGCACTACATTTTCAAGGAATTCATTTGCAAGGTTATGTTGCTGCTATTCTCTTGGGAAATCCTCTTTTCTCATCAAAAGTATACTAGCATCATTACATTTGGGCAATCCATCTCACCTTTTGAGTGGATACGCTTGGGATTCTTTCACCATTTCTTTCAAGTTTTCAAAATTGTAAGAAGAGCTCAAATTGTGGGGGTCCAAGAGCCCTCCCTTGGAGGAAGAAGGGACCCAAAGTCCTCTTTCTTCTCGGTGTTTTATTTTCACTAATACAATCCTTTCCATTGGTGACATGAGTCTTATTGGTTTCTTGTTCTTATGTCCTTATGCTCAATAGTTTAGTTTGTCTTTCCTTTCTTAGTTTAATTCTTAGCTTAGTATTTTATGTTTCTTTTTCTAACCCTTTCCTTTATTGTTGTTTTTCTTAGCTAACCCAACTAAGCTTGTAAGCACCTCTGTTTTTTTCATTTAGGTGAAAAAAGAGGCGCAACACTTAGCATTATCAATCCATTAAAATTTCAATTTGATTTTTTTTAACTAATGTTTGTTGGTGGATTGATATCATCAAAACATGGATGGGATTGAAATATTATGGTCTTGTTTTCTTAATTTGATTGACTATGATTTCAGGAACAAGACATTGTGTCTAGAAATCCACATCTCACAACAATCATGACTCTAAAATCATTTGGTAAAAGGAATTTTTAAGGAAATCACATACTGTTCATATCTCAGGAAGAAGGATGTGATATTTGATTGAATGGACAACTAACAAATACTTGATAATTGCACTGGATTCACACATAGTTTTATGACAACCAACTTAGTTTAAGTTTATTTTAGCTTAACATGTTTTTCCTAGCATTAGTATTAATTTCGGTCCTCACTTTTCAATTTGGATTAATTTCATTTTAATAAGTCAGTCATTTGAGAGGAGTATTTCTTCCCAAACTACCCGAGAGTTGATCACAATGTTCTCTTTTGTATGTAGGTTGAGAAAATGGTTTGTGAAACTAACAACTCATAATGTTTTCTCTTGAAATGAAGTAAACGTAGGGAAGTGTTAATCTGAACTTGACTGATAAGATTCCTTTGTGACAATTTCTATCAACCCAAATCACCACCAAATCACCACCAAATCAACAATTGATCAAATTATAGTCTCATTTATTTACTCACATTTTTTTTTTGATCTAGTTGATATTTGGAGTCCTTTTCATGACTGATGACCTCAATAATTGTGATTTTCCTCTCTTCTTTATTAGATTGAATTATTTGGGTTTGTGTGGCCAATTATTATCTTTTATAGCAAAGAGAAAATGACACTTTGGTTAGAAATATATTTTCTGTTATTGTAAAGTTCAACATTTTTAAAATTGCAAAGGAATTGCTTATGTCAAGAAATCTTGAGAGAATTTGGGTTTATGGAATATTAGATAAAATTGAATTTTAAAAATGAGTTTTGACTGAGCATATTCACTAAACCATTTTTCCAGATTCCTAGAAACTTGTTTTGTCGCACTGAATGAAATAAATTGCATGTGACAATTGAATTGGAGAATTCTGTTGCACATATTTTACACTAGATCATCAATTCTTGTAATATGGTTTGTTTTTCATTTTAGATCATAAACTCTGGGAGTTTTTTCTATTGGGATTGATATCGAATGGTTTAAATTTCTTGACTGGTTATTTCCCTTGGCTTATTTTTTGAGTTTTCACTGAAAACACTCTCATCGTTGTTGCACCAGATTTGTTACGTGCTGTTGGGTTTTTTTCTTATTATTCAACCAATTTTCTCTCTTTGGATGACCAATAATTTATCTTTAGATTCCTTTGGTTTAATTTTCTTTTTTCATGAATTTTATTTCTAATTTTAGTCATTCTTTATACTTGTACATATTAATTCCATCTTTTGATTTGACTGCTGGTCTTTTCCCCAAGTAGATTTGACTCTTAGCTTGCCTTGACGATTGCTCTTGAAATTTTGGTGAGGGGTTGGTCAATTCTGGTCACATACTGAAGATTTTTCTTACAAGTCGTAAGATACATGGGATACTCCATCTGATTGAACATTCATGAAGTTCTCAACTGTAGGTATGGATTGACATTTATGGTTGAACATATGTGCCTACTAAGTGTATCATGATAATCCATAAGTATAGGAAAGTGTCTATCCACTCTCTTCTTTGAGATTCACTCACTTCACATTAATAAAATGGCCAATACTATGATCCTTTTTGGGGAAACCTGCGGGTTAAACTAAATACACGACATCTACTCAAAAAATCAAAGCAACTCTCATATCACCCCGCTTCCTTCCATCTATGTGAATATACATATCTATTTCTAAAATCTAAAAGGGTGAGCATTTTCTGAAATAGAAAAGGAAGTTGAAAGCACTATTAATAATGTGGGAAGTACAAGAAAAATCGTCGGGGCTATGGATGCATGTTGGCAGTGAGACTATGCTTGTATGGTACCGATGCAACTTCGTCGGGGCTATGGATGCTCACTGGCAGTGAAGCAATTCTAGGAAAAGAGATATTATGAACACACTTAGATAGATGTTTGCTTGTTTTAAAAGTGAAACCCCATCGTTGAACCAAAACCAATATGAAGTGTGCATCCAATAAAATAATTTATCTCATTAATTGGCTCTTTGAAAAGGGTGTGTTAAATTCCAAGTACTATAAATATTGGGTTATATCCTTTAGAATTGTGGCATTATTGTGGTACCCATGATTATTGGAAATTTGTCTGCAGTTTGTTGAACTTATCTTTAAAAATCAGATATGAAGTATATCCCCTAGGATTCTATTGAAAGAGATAATTGGTTCTTCCATTGTGTCACAATTTGTTGTGGCCGCAACAAACCCCCTTTTACTTTTTATTTTTCAAGCGAAAGGGAAAGGGTTCACTACTAAAATTTCGATCCTATTTCCTAATCCTCTATTGTTGGAGCCTATGCTATTTCTTTGCCTACCTCGAGGGAGTTTGCGGTTTGGTCTTGATTGATGATGGTATTTGATAGTGGTTGATTGCCTCTTTTGATCTCATGATTTCAGATGTCTTCATGACTCTTATGTGACTTTGTGGTTTGGTTATCTAACGCATGTATTGAATGAGTTTGATGTGGGTTACTAATATTTTTTCTGATTTACTTATTCAAAGTCTACATACTCATGCTAGCATGTGGTGCTTAACATCTTCATCTTTATACTCTCATATATTTTATAACTCTTAACTTGAATTGTGAGGTCACTAATACTTTCTATGTGCTGGAAACTAGGTGTATGAAGCTGTCATGATAGTTGTTTAATCCATATCATAGATGATTACATTCTAAAAACCTCTTCTCCTCATTTTCTTCACTTTTAGTGCTTATTCATAAGTTTACTTAAAGTAAAGGAAATCCAACATTTCTCATGTATTGGAGAATGTCCCTTTAATTGCATAACTCATCTCGTCTCTTTTTGTGGTAGTAGGAACATACTAATAGGATCTCTTCTCTTCATGATTGCTTCAGCCTTGAGATGTATGTGGGGGAATCCTTTGATCTTCTTCTCCTTTTATCCTTTCATTTATTTATTTATATTTCCCTCTATTTTATTCTATTATTTTCTCTAACTAAACCTCAGAGTTGGATTATTCTAATCGATACCTTTCCAACGACTGTAACCATACTTAAATCCGAGTTCTGAATCAAAATTTATGGTCTCCCAAAGCCTCTTAATCCAAATCTCACCTTGTCCACATCACACCCATGTGGCATCCACGTGGATCCCTCTCTCTTCTACCATCCAATGGGGCACTAACGTTACTAATGCGTTACCCACCACCTTCCTCTTCATCATTGGAATTCCTTGCAATACACTTCACATTTTGCCTTCCATGTCGTCGACAACATCAACCAATACCTTTTCGTCATCAAGGCTCCATCACTCCTATCCTATGCACTATACTCCAATACCAGATGACGATGCTCTCCTCTTCTAGATCCAAAAGGCCCTCAAGAGTCAACGATTAACGACCTTGATATTATCGTAGCTACAAAGGTGACCGATGATTGACCCCTTTCCACTTTCTCAGGTGACACCATTGACACATGGAATTTGAGTTGGAACCCTGTAAACGTATCCATGCCCATGACCTACCACTTGGTATGACACATGTCACCTTGAACTCGATATTAACCATGACCCAAAATTCCACATCACCCATGTGACACGTAGACCCATGTTTGACTTGACACATAGACTAATGTGGTCATACATGTCATTACCAGACACCATGGCTTATCCCATTAAGTGTTCATGCATATCCTCTTCATCATTGGAGCTCTATCTCTCCCCACTCTCCAGCACTCTGACAACCTTCCTCTGATGAAATTCTAAGATCTCATGCTCGTAAGATCAACGACTGTTGTTTAACTCGGGCACTCCCTCATCATCGACACTCCTTTATGACCCTTCTCCTGATCAACCCGATGATCCATCCTCTGACGAACGAACGAGATCTCATGGGATCCTATCTTGATAGATATAATGTTCCACCAAACCTCATCGTCATTGGAACTCCAGACCACCCTGTTCTCAATTACTCTGATGTCCTCCTTTATATGACGAATGGCTAGGATCTATCCTCGTACATATCTAATGATCCAGGTTGTAGATGGAAAATTAAGGGAATTGATCCCATTGTGGGACCACTCTCATTCATCATCCACTTAGATAATGACACATGTACCCCTTAGGGACATGTTTGTTTCCATGCTGACATCTCCCCTTTCTTCACTTCCATGGAACGTAAGATTATCTACGACTGATATCGATCTCGCATATATCCCATCATTGATTCTCATTCTTATTCTAATCCCCCATCGTCGCCGACACTCCAAGACTCAACTTGCTCCCTTACCAACCCTTCGTCGACAAAAAAAACCTTCTTGTCGTCAACATTCCTCTTCCTGAGTGTTTGTGTGTTCTAGATTTATCCTCCGATGGCGAAAAACTCATCCATCGAAGACCCAGTTTTGTTTACCTACCAAATAAACGACTGTGAATTGTCCCCTCCACGCACATAGAGAAACCCGTCCAAAAAACTTCAGATCAATGGTCTAGATTTACCCCATAAACATGATCAACAACTGTTGAGCACTAGTTTTAAAAAGACCATATCCAGAGCTACATGTGTCAGAATGAGGCCCGTGATACCTCATTGGAAAGGTATCAGACAAAAGAACATAGTGGTATAGGTATCTAGTATATAGAGATGATAGAGGATGACAAAAAATGAAAAAAAATAGACACCCATGGATTTGGAGGGAAAATTGACCATACTAACTTCAAGAATCCATATCTGGAGCTACAAATAACGAAATCAAGCCCAATATAGCTTGATGAAAATATGGAGAAGAGAATAAAATGATGGAATAGAAAGTGTTGTGATATTGAGAGCCAAAATGGTCTGAAAATGTAAAAGAACCCAAGTTCGTATGGAGAACTGGATATGCCCACTTCAAACAATCATATCTTGAGATGCGAGCAACGAAATCAAGCCAACAATAGCTCAACAAAAATATAAGAAAGAGGAGAAGAAGCCACAATGATCACATTTTGTAGTTTGAAGCAAGAAACGCTGAAAAAAATTCTAAGAAACAAAAGATAACGACAATACGTAGAGTCAATGGTTGTTTTTTAACAAATATCATTTGTAAACTACCATAGGGTGAATGTAATGACCCAAGAATCTCTTCATATTCCATTTGTAACTCCCACATCCAAAGTTTTAAAATCTAAAAATAAATTGGGGGAAAAATGAAATTGACAGTGAGGAGAACTCAAGAGTCTCTTTTGTCTTATAAAAAGAGAACTCATAGGATAGAGGGGGATTTTTTCCCTTTGTAACAAAACAAGATACTTTTACTTCTGAGTAATAAAGAGCAGGAGGCATTTCAAAGTCATGACTATTTGCAAATGTTTGTGGGACTATTTTGCACTTGCATTTGTGGTTTAAGTTTTTTGGATATTGATCATATGAACTATTTATGTGTTTAGTATCTAGAATCTTTTGATGTTGTTATTTCTTATGAGTGTAGGGACGATTTTATAGATTTTCTCTTCAACTATTTGAGAGGATTTATGCAATATTATTGTGCTAACATGTCTGGGATGTCATGAACTATTTTTTTTGTCTAGATATTACCTTTTACTGTACTCATCTATTAGCTTTGTTCCCAGGATAGGTTAGAAGTAGTTAGATTAGTCTTAGAATTAGTTCGAATTCTTTGGGGGCAGTTCACTATCTTTTCCATTTTTATTCTTTTAACTTTGAGCAATAGTGAGGCCCATAAATTCGCAAGAAACACTAACCCAAACGAGAGTAGGTATAATTGGGACCTGCCATCGAGAATCCTCCCTCATCTAATTGAACGAGTCATTCTGGCCCGTCAACAATTTGCTAAAGATTTATTGTGAGAAAGTTTTATGTACAATATTTTTCTTTCACATTAATATATTTCCTCAAGTGGCTGCATTGGCTGGGGCCATGGACTATTTCCCTCATTGAGGGGTTTAACCATGTAGAACACTAGTGTACTAATCTTAGATCTGTTTGTGTGATTTGTTTCTTAAGATGTTCATACTATGTGGAAATACCTTGTTTTTTTGAGAATAACATCATATCCCTTATGAACACCTACTCTTGTTGTTGATTAAGATCCCGAACCTTTGTTGTCGTATGCATACAAATATTTCTAGGTTATACTATTTATATGCATTTATGGGATGAGTAGGCCATTCTATTGTGTTTGGAGCACTACTTTCAATTAGAAACACTTTTCATTTCACCTAAAGTTTTCTATTTTCCCAAGATACAAATCGTGATCACAATTTTTAAATCTTTTTTTACTGAGTTAATATTTCATTTTTGTTTTGTTTATATTCCCAGTTTTCTATTCTTTCCGGTATATGTATGTTCTTTTATGTGTGCTTTGTGCATTCTCAACAAATCATAAATAGAGTGGAAATTGCTTCATTTTTTTCATATGTTCTTTGCTATGAGCTTTATGCGATCTCATCAAATCATAAACATAAAGAAAACTTTCATTTTCTAGGAAGGCTAACTAAGATCTAATTTCGTTGTTGTAAAATTTCAACTTTTTTTCTTTGAATTTTTTCTTGTTTTTTATTTGTAGCTGTGTTGAATTTTTTTCAAGAAAAAACCAAGGTTTTTGGGGTAAGCATACACTTTGACGCAAATAGTTTAAAAAAAAACTCCCCTCCTCCATAATATTTGTTATATATTTTGCATTAGCTCACTTGGTTGAAAGTTACTTTATTAAATAATAGGCATTTTCATTAAGCTGTTTTTTGAAAAATTTCATGCAACCTTAAGTTATTACATAACTTTATTGTAAAATGGATTTTACTTAAATTATAAAAGTGATTCACTATAAAGTAACTTTATTTTTCTTTTTTAAGTTACTTTTTGCATGCAACATTAATTTATAAAATAAATTCATTGTAAAAGTGATGCTCACTTATTTATAAAAATGGATCACTTCATAAGTAACTTATTTATAAAAGGGATCTCATAGGCAAAGTTAAGAAGGAAGATAATTTTTGTTTTACTCTGTAACCTCATTGTGCATTCATCACCGCGTGGGCCAAATTTTACTTTCCATGTGGAACTTTGGTTACCTTTTATGCCTTTCTTAAAAAGGGAATAACTTTGACATTTGAAGTTTGTTGTCAATGCTCTTATAGTTTTGAAATTTCCTATTTTTTCGAGAGATTTCCATCTAGACAGACATTGTTTTTCTTTTCAAGCCATATTACCTACATATTTTAATATGGATAGTCCAAGTGATCTTTTTCTTACTAGTACCAACTTCGTCTTGTGAAAATCTTGTATGGAGGATGCACTATGAAGTAAAGGAATTTACTGGATTACATTGGGAAAAGAAAAATCCCCCAGTGGTGCCACAAAGAAAGCCAAATGGGATAATAAAAATTAGGAAGCACATTAATTAATCAAAATGTCCATCTCTAGTGATTTATGGTTTCATCTCCAAGGAATTGATGACCCAAATGAAGCTTGGAAAATGATGGAAGTCGTATTTAGTAAACATAATGAGATTCAATCCTACCAACTTGAAAACCAACTAATTTATTTAAATTCCAATGATTTTTCTTGCATTGAATATTATCTATGTAAGTTCAAAACACACTTCAAGACTATAAAATATCCATGAAGGATGATCAATGTATATATGCTATTATTGCAAATCTTGGTAGTGCATACTTTATTTTTGTATTTACTTTTCACTCCACCGAAGAAGCTCTAGGTGCAACTTACAAACCACCCTCTCTTCAATATTTTTGTGATTCTTTGATTAGAGAGAAAGATAAGCTCTTGCATCTTGGAGTGATCAACACCACATGTACATCTAAAAAATCCTTAGTGGCCCAACAGAAGGATAAATATAAGCATACCAAGAAGCAACATCCTCACAAGAACAAGCAAAATCCTCTCAGTCAACTTCTACTCCGAATGGTGACAAATGACCAAAACAAAAAAGTAAGAAGACTAAGAGGCATTGCAATTTTTGTGGGTGAGATGGTCATCTAGAGTCTAAATGTTTTAAAAATATGGAGGCCTTAGAAGTAGCAACGAAGAAGCACAACATCAATTTTGATTCCTCTTCTTCCAACTCTTCCTTTCATGGACATGCACGTTTTGATTATATTTTTTCCTTCAATGAAAAATCTACTTCTTATAATGAGTGAATTATTGATTCTAGAGAATATTATCATATGGTCAAGGATAAATCTATTTTTTTTTTCTCTTAATCAATGTGACACCAAACAAATATTTTTTACTGATAATAGATAACTTATTGTTGTAGGTTTTAGAACAATTTAATTAGATTATTGTCATTTTAATGATGTATTATGTGTTCCAAGTCTCTCCTGCAACCTTCTATTAGTATATCAAATATGTAATTCAAATGAAAACAAAATAGTAGAGTTTTCACCTCACCAAGTTTTAATTAAGGATTTACAAGATCCTAAGCATGTCCTAGAGAATGGAATTATTGATGATATTACCAGGTTGTATAGATTTTACAAATTTGGTTCATCATCATTTTCATTAGCTTTTATTGTTTATAGCAAGGACTTGAACAAAATTTGGCATGAGTAATTTGGTCATCTAAACTATCGCTCATTGTAGAAGCTATGTAATCAAAATATAGTGACTGATATTCCTATGCAAAGATGGTGTTTGTGCTGGTTGCATTCTCGAAAAATATCACAAGGATAGTTTTGAAAAATGTTCCTCTTGGCATGCCTTGGCCCCCTTGCAACTTGTTCATAGTGACTTGTGTGATCCTCTTCCTTATCCTTCTTTATTTGGGTGCAAGTAATTTTTAACTTTCATTGATGAATTCTCCAACACTTGGATTTATTTCTTAAAACTTAAAAGTGAAGTTTTTGACATGTTTTTGGCCTACAAGGCCCTTGTAGGAAAACAATCTAGACATCAACTATAGAGGTTAAGAACAAATAATGGAGGTGAATATGTTAACAAAAACTTTACAACTTGTTGCACCACATATGGAATTTGGATGCAACATATTGTTCCATATACACCACAATAAAATGGTGTTGTTGGGATAAATAGTCATACATTAAAGGAAATAAAAAATTAGTGTGATCCGATCTAAGGAATTAAGTCTTTATTTTTGGCCGGAAGCCACCAATTATGAAAATTACATAGTAAATCACATTCCCATAGAGGATTTAAAAAATATAAAAATGGAAGAACCATGGAGTGAAATTAAACTAGATGTAATCCACTTCTGTGCATTTGGTAGTGCAACATGGGCACACATTCTTGATGAGAAAAGGAAAGCATTACAACCTAAAAGTGAGAAGTACATTTTTTTTTGGATATTTTGAAGATGTAAAAGGTTGTTGAATTCTTCAAACTGACTACAATGAAAATATTATTAGGAAATATATTAATTTTGATGAAAATATCTCAGCCTATGAGCCTAATTCGAGACATCTTCAACATGTGGGCCATTTTTAACATCTGTGCCATCTTCTCTTCCCAAATTTTCTATTAGTGATCCTATTGTGGCTTCTTCTTCAGAACATGAAAGTGAGGATGAAAATACACCTCTACTTACTCAATTTCCTCTAGTTGGTTTCATTGAACATGAACCTACACCAACACTACAACTTCCTCGATGGGTCTCTACAACACGATAAGTAGCTATTGATCTTTCCAGTGATCCTACAGATCAATGCCATACACATTTACAATTCCAATGACTCTCCTCTCTTTTGGCTCAAGTTTGAGAGAACCATGATCCATAAATGTTTGCAAAATATTCTATCCATATAGAATATGACACAATAATGAATGAATAATATTGTTCCTTCATGGAGAACAATACTTGGGATCTTGTACCCCTTTTGAAAGGAATAAAAATTGTTAGATGTAAATGGGTGTATAAAACTAAATATGCATAGTATGGAAGTGTTGAAATACACACGACCTGATTATTTTCCAAAGTATTTTCTCAAGTAGAAGTAATCGACTATAATGAAACATTTTCCTCCATATTCAAAATTAATTCCATCCACCTTGTTCTATCCCTTGTCAAATCACATAAATGGGATTTCCATTAGATGGATTTTAAATCTTCCTTCTTGCATGGGGATTTGTAAGAAGAAATTTACATGGAAAAACCTCTTGAATATGTTTAGAATGGATCCAACCTTTGCTTTCCACCTTAATAAAACTCTCTATGGTATTAAGAAAGATCCTAAAGCTTGGTATGCTCAAATTCATAACTTTCTTCTTGACACTAGCTTTTCTATATGTCATTCTAACCATAATGTCTACACTTAGAAAGTAGGAAACCATCCCATAATACTTATTCTTTATGCCTATGACCTTATCATCACTGGTAGTGACCCTAAACTTGTAAACCATGTGAAATCCATCATTAAGAAGAAATTTGAAATAATAGACTTAGGTTCTTTGAATGATTTCCTTGGCCTCCAATTATTTCAAACCAAAGAAGGAATTCCCCTTTCCAAGTCTAAGTATGCACATGAACTTCTTCACCAATTTCACATGGAGGAATTTAAACCAACCCCATATCCCTTTCATTCCATTGTCAAACTTGCTGTCACATGTACTACACCAAAAGCAGATGCCACTTTGTATTGTTGATTAGTTGTTATCCTCTTACATTTTACTCATACCCATACTAATATTTCCTTTTATGTTGGTGTTTTTTCCTAGTATATGGAAAAAATCCATGAGAGCCATTGGAAAGAAACATAAATGATACTTTGGTATATCTAGTATATAATTCAATTTGGGATGAATTACAGTTCATCAGGGAATCCATTATTGATTGGTTTCAATTATTTCAATTGGGTCGATGAACTTGACGATTGGAGCTCTACTACAAGTTATGTTTCCAGTCTTGGTTCCATACTTGTCACTTGGATTTGTAAGAAACAACAAGCTCTTAGATCTTTCTCTTTTTTCAGATGAAGTAGAGTATTAAGTAGCAATAAATGCAAGTCAATAAGCTCTGTGGATTTGATAGATCCTTTAAGAGTTTGTATTCTAACAGTAACATCCAACCACCTTGTAGTGTGACAATCAAAGTGCCATCAACATCACTAATGATCCATTTCAAGATTAGCTCAAAAAACACATCGATATACACATGCACTCCATCATAAATCTCATTCAAGATCATGCTCTCAAAGTGCTCCTTTTTCCTATAAATAATCAAGTTGTAGACATTTTCATAAATTCTCTTACATAAGTGATTTTTTCCAAACATCAATCTATGATAGGATTTTAGAAAGTTGTCATGAAGGGGGGATATGATCTAATGCCTCCTTCATTCTCCTACCATGTCACCTTTGTAAATCCTTCAATCCTACCCCAATTTGTTCTTAAGGGGGGATGTTAGGATATTTAGACACCTAGGAGTTAGTTAAGATCAACTTGATCTAATGTGTCTTTAGGTAAAAGTGTGTTTATTTAGCATGTTTCTTTAACATGCATTAATATGAATTTGTAGTTATGTAATCTAACCATCACGATGTGTTCTAGACATAAAGTGATTTAACAATTCATATTCTCTTCGATGCTAATGGATATATTGATCCATGGCTTAACACTTGACTTGTCCATTATATCTATTTAAATGGTGTGGAGGTTCATTTTCTAAAGATCGATCGTGGAAAAATATTATGTATTATATTTTAATTTTGCATTAATATATTGCCTCAAGTGGTCTCATTGTCTAGGGTCATGGATTGTTTCCCTCTTTCAGGGTTTTAACCATGTAAAACAATGGTGTACTGATATTTGATCTATTTGTGTGAGTGGTTTCTTAAGGTTTTCGTTTTGTGTGGAAATAACCTATTTTTTCAAACAAAAGGTAGGATGATCAATCTATTAGGGGTATCAAGGACATTCCAAGTTTGGATTTCTCCCCATTTATGAACCTCTATTAAGAATCGAGTAAAGATAACATAGTAGATATTATCAGAATATCCTAATTTTTTCCAAGAATGATATAAGAGGACAAAATTGAGGACCTAATGAGGGAAGTAACCAAGGAAGAACTAAAATGTTTAGTAGACTCATTTCAAAAAGATAAGAGCTTGGCGTTGGATGGATGGTCAATAAAATTATATATTAGTTTTTGTGATTTTATTGAAGATGATTAGCTCAAATTTGTGGAAGAAAAATAATGGGCATGGAAGATTCAAGGTTCTATTAATTCTACTTTAATTCCTAAGAAGGATAAACCAACATCCTTAGAAGAGTTTAGACTGATCTCATTGTGTAACACCTTGTATAAAATCATCTCCACTACCATTACTAGGAGAAAAAAAGGATATACCTTGGATACAATCTCAGAAGAACAATTAGGCTTATTTAGTAATAGGCAGATTCATGATGCAATTGGGGTCTCTCAAGAGGCTCTTCATTCCATCAAGTAAATTTTTTTTTTTTTTTATGGTGGTTAAGCTTGACCCATACAAAGGTTACTAAAGGGTTAGTTGGCTATATATATGGCTTATCCTCATTCATATAGGCTACTATCACTACTGCATTTGGGTTTGTTTTTTGATGTGTTTTTCGACAATGATGGAAAAAATGGTTTGTGTTGTCATAAATTGTAACATACACAACCACCTAGGCTGGGCCACACCACCCAAAAATATCTCGTCATCAGTGCTGATACCACTTTGTAACATACCCAACCACCCAAGCTAGGCCACACCACACAAAAATCTCTCATCATCAGCTCTGATACCATTTTTTTAACTTACTTAGACTCCAACTAAGAAACATTACGTGCATACAAAACATAAAAATGAAACTTATGCTAACTAAAGTAATTCCTTTACTGTTAGCCGATTTCATGTAGCTTACAACTACAAATTTATAACATATTTAGCTACAGTAAATAACCATATAAAAAATGCATCTAAAGCATGCTAATAATCAACATGAAATACAACTAAACCATTCATTACAACAACATATAAGTCATTTTCATTAACGCAAAGTTCATGCACAAAAACAACACATATAAATAACTCAGTACAAGATAAAACACTTATCTTTAAACAAGAATCATGCAACCAACGACTTGGGATGGACGTTCCACTCAACCATAGACTGACTGTTCCAAATCTCAACAGTTAGTCACCCCCAAGATGAGGTTAGTAATCCACAAAAGAGGGTGGTTTCTCACAATCCACTCGCAACTCATAAAGCTCATAACCCAACTGATATTCTCTTATAGCTATCATGATCCTTCTACCAACTCTCTTCCTTTTGACCTTCCCAACCAAAGGAATTCACCATTCGTTTATCAGGGATCACCTAAGGGATGTACCATCTGTTTATCACGGTAACCAAGGGGATGTACCATCCATTTATCAGGGATAGCCCAAGGAATTTTCCATTCATTTATTAGGGTCTCTCTGGCACATGTAAATATGAATCTCTCAGTTGGGAACTCAATGGAACTTGCTGTTAGGAAAAATATCAACAAACCAACATCAACACTTGTTGTTTAGTGAAAATCACACATGAGTTCACTTTTTAGGCATAGACAAACTTCCTCTTCAATTTTCCATCTCCAATTCACTCCAATTATGCTCCAGAATTCTCCCTCCATGGCTGCACCAACTTCAAGCTCTCTTTCTTGCTCTCTCCCCTTTTCTCCCACGCACAAACTTGACTGCCTAAAACTTGCTACTCCAACCCCCTACAAATTTCCTCTCTTGTGTATTTCCTTTATTGATTCACACTCCTCTTACCCAAGTTGATTGTACTCACCCCCTCCCCATGTGCCCAATAACTGCGGGATGTGACCACTCACACCCACCCTCTTCCATGTGCCCATAACTCTGGGATGTGACCACTCACACCCACCCTCTTATATGTATTCAATGATTGGATTTGAGAACACTCAATCAGAAAGTGGAAGGTTCATATACAATAAGCAAGTTCATGAAAAATGGGTTAAATTAATATACATGGGTAATCTCCCCTTTTGAACCCCTCTTGGCCATTATCCTAGATACTTCCCTCTTTTGTGGATTAATTCAACCCTCATCTGTTATCCATGTCCCATTAGTAGTTGACATCACATTTTGCTATTAAAACAAAAAGATACAATGTTCATATTACATCGCTTGTCTGTAGCCACATATTATATCCACATAAGCATTAATTAAACTGGGGATTATAATGGGGATGTTACATAAAAAAAGTTGAAATTATTAAAAATTACAATGTTTTTTAACCTTTTTCCCTTGATTTTTGTTGAACTTTCAACAATATGAATTTTAAGGTTGCAATTGGGTTGATTGGTCCTTGGACTTTTTATGAATTATCCATAAGTTTATTTGAACACTATGATTTGTTGACATGAAAAAAAAAACTTATATTTGTTAAAGTTGACATAGTCAACTATCATTGAATTCTGATGTACATATAAATTCTAGTTAAACTCAGAGATATAATGTGACAATTATAAGATGATTTTGGTGTCTATAGTATTTTTTTTCATACTTTTGATACTTGTAAAAAAATTTCTATCTACTTTCAACACCAATTTTATCCCTACAAATTAAGTTTTCATTCCCAACATATTTGAAATCTTCTTAAGGTAAAAAATTTGAAAACAAATTTTGAATTCTTTGAATGGATTTTTATATTGCACTAATATTTCTTCAGTGGATGTTGATGTTGTTGAGCACACACTTATACTAAGAGAGGGGGGTGAATCAATATAAGACAATTATTTATTTATTTGAACATTCATCGATCATAAGAAATCAAGAGTACATAATATTAACCACAATACACATAATTTTCATGGAAACCATTTTGGGAGAAAACCACAAAAAAATTTCATTATAATTTTGTAGGCACCAACCTACTATTACAAAAAACTGTAGGCACGAATATACTCGAGACACCAATCGCCACCGCTAAGAACCAAATTAGCAAGAGACACCAATATATTTTTTTGAGCGACATCAACCCTCAATTATAATATAACTTCTTCAAAATATGATGAACATTCACATTGCCTTCACCAAGTTTGCTTGCTACTTCTACCTTTACTAGATCTGATTGCTATTTATGCCTTCACCATATCCGTTTAGTATTTCTTCCTTCACCAGATCTGTTTGCTAGATATTCCTTCATGATATCTATTCTCTATATCTTTCTTCACTAAATCTGTTCGCTAGATCGTTGCATATATATTCTTCTTCGTCACATACCTCATCACTCTCTCCTTTCTAAATGATATTCCAACTTCACTCATATCGTATTCTTCTATTCAAATATTACATTTCCACTTATCACACATACTTCCGTTAAAATATTACATTTCCTCTTATCCCACACACTCATCTTCAAATATTACATTTATTTGTATACATCATCATGACCCTTTTTGAATAGATGTGTTGAATCATTAATTAAATAATTAATTCGTTTTATTTCACCTTTACACATACCATGGGATTGAAACCACCAATGGTAAAACCAATTGTAAAATATTTCTTTGAATTTTTACATACACTTTTACTTCCAAAAACATAGACTTGAAACCATGGGCTTCTAAAATATTTCTTTGACTTATTTATGTGCACTTTTAAATATACTAGTAAAATTCACTTTCTACTTTTTCATGTGCACCCCTTTTTTAATATACTTGTAAACAAACACACACACACACACACACACACACACACACACACACACACACATCAATCTTGGAATTCCCCCCCTAGCTTGCAAATTCCTTAGCATAAAATCAATGACAACATGTTCATTGTAATGCCTTAATATGACATCAATGACAACACATTCAACAGTCTCCCCCTTTGTCATTGATGAAAATCCCACGACAAAATACATAATCCACTAGGAATAGAAAGAATTATCCCTCTTGCTGTAATACTCCCTGCAAATCTCCCTCTATCTACAACTCTCTCCCTTTGGAATCAATGGAAAAGGGATACTCACCCTGAGCTTGTGCTTTTACTTAAGCACTTAGTGACTAGATGAGATGGATATCACTCTTAATTTTTGTTTGAGATATTCAAATATCTCTTTGGGAAGGGGTCTTGTGAAAGTATATGTAATTTGTTCTTTGGTGGCAATATCTCCCAACTTGACATTCTTTTCTGCTACTTGTTCTCTTAAGAAGTGATACTTGATTGGAATATGATTTTTTTTTTAATGCATAACATGATTCTTTGAAATATTTATTGCACTTGTGTTGTCACACATTATTGAGATTGGATGATCATATTCTATCTTAATATTTATCAATGTCTTCTTCATCCAAATAACTTGTGTGCAATATGATGTGCTACTACATAATCAACCTTTGTCGTGGATAGAGAAATTGAAGACTATTTATTGCTCAACCAAGACACTAGACTATTTCCTAGAAAGAATGCTCATCCACTTGTACTTTTCCTATCATCAACACTGCCTACCCAATCCACATCTGTATATGTTGTTAGAGTAAAATATTCACCCCTTGAGTACCACAAGCTGAAGTATAACGTTCCCTTTAGATAGTTAAGTATTCTTTTCACTTCTTGTACATGAGTTTATTTTGGTGCAACTTGAAACTGTTAAACCAATCCTACTTCTTGCGTAGTGTCCAACATTGATGTTTTCACATATAGTAGGCTACCAATCATTGACATGTACAATTTTTTATTTTCTTATGGAGATTCATCATCTTTTCTCAATTTACAACCTGTGACCATGGGTGTGTTGATTGGTGCATAATCTTCCATTTTGAATTTCTTCAACTTATCTTAAGAAAAATTAGCTCGGAGAAAAATAAATTACATAGCACACAACTTCCCCCCCTCATTTTGTTCTAACTGCAAAAATTTATCAAATATGATACATCAACACTCCTGAAGAAGTATGAACACTATCAACAAAAACACAAGATAATCAGTCTTTGTTAATCCATACATTCTCTGTATCCAACATAAGTAGTAGTACATCTCCAACGACAATTGAAAAATGTTCATTCAGTCTCGACAAATCCAAATCGATTTAACAAGAAATAGTCGAGGCAACAAGAAGACATCAATTGGCTTCACATATCAACAACTTCAAGTATCCACCTCCTCAAGGGATCAATAAGTAGAAAAAACATTTCTTGTCAAAAATTCTATCTCATGGACAACCCAGTCAAAACTTATTACAAGAATACTCAGTCGAAACTTCAGTTGACTGTCATGTCAGGTCGATCCTCGGTCGACCACTTCCAAGGAAATCATCAACAAGTAAGAGGAACACCGTATGATTATACAACCAATGATACACAACAACATGAAGTCCTCAAACATCTGGTCAAATGACTCCATGACCATCCATCAATACAACCACAATCTATCCTAGTAGTTAATATTGTTCCATGATTTTATATTTCACATCTCTTATGCAAAGATACAAAATCATGATTTACATTCCTTCGATTTTTATGGTGAGGATAATGATTAGACGAAGTAGGATCAAGGTTAGGTTCACTTACAGGATTAGAACAACCTGACATATCAACAGAAATGTCATCTGTAATAAGATTCTCAAATTTTATCATGTGAGGAACATGCAACTCATCAATATGTTCAACATAATCAACAATAGGTTGCTCTTATGGAAAACTAGTCATAAATCCACCTATAACAAATAAAACTTCCCTGGTTGTATCATGGCAAGGTGTAGGTAGAGATGAAACAACAACATCATATCCAAGACCTATTCTCAGTGAATTTATCTCAGGGGTAATAGGAACAACACCAACCCATCCATTCTTTCCAAGTCATCCTCTAGTATATCCCATCTTGCTCAATAGTTGGGACTCAATACATGTAGTTTGTTTTTAGAAGCAAGTTGTGTGAGACCACCTTGGTGGAAAAGATATTCTAAATTCATCCTTGTTGTCCTTATGAGGAAGGACATGTTTTTGTGGGAGATCATTCTCTTTCTTCCGATTTCCTTCATTTTTGATGGATCATTTGAGAAGATCAACATAGCTTTTACATTTTTCTTCATTTA
Organism: Picea sitchensis; assembly: GCA_010110895.2. Taxonomy (NCBI): domain Eukaryota; kingdom Viridiplantae; phylum Streptophyta; class Pinopsida; order Pinales; family Pinaceae; genus Picea; species Picea sitchensis. Next base: position 26,557 of record SNQJ01S0108531.1, read on the forward strand.
CTTTCTTTGATGGCTCTATAGAATTTGAATCTTCTTTGGTGGTCATATGAATCTCATCATAACCAAGACCAGTCTTAATGAATGGAGACCTTTTATAATTGATGATATCATCTACGGTTTCAGTACTTGTTGGCCCTCGACCAAGTTTTGGGGAAACTTTGGTAAGTTTTGTCCCACTTTTGGAATTTGACACACTGATCGAAGTAGGAGCATGCATGCAGAGCTGAGATCATGGATATCACCTATTTTGAGGGTTATGTGGACCCAGTAAGGGGACTTCTAGGGTTTTGTAACGGGTTTATGGGATGTCGGCCCATGGGTTCTCCCCATGTTTAGGCCTTATTGTAAGATTTTGTAAAGTATAAATAAGAGGAATGTATTGTAGAAGTAGTAGTCCTGAGTGATTTGTGCAAAGGAATACATGTGGTCGAGGCTTTGTGCTCAACTGTGATTTTGTAGAAGGTGCTAAGTGTCGCGAGAAGAGATTTTGGCTCTGTGCATTTGACCTAGTTGTGGAAGGTAAAGAAGGAGGATCTAGTGCTTAGTGCACAAATCTCCTATCTTGTGTGAAGTTGGACTCTGTGGCTTAGTGCACAAGAGTGACTGGATGTAATATTTTGACAAATAATAAAGAGGCGAAGTAGTTTGTGGACGTATCCCCACCCTGGGGTGAACCACGTATATCTGGTGTCTCACGGTTTGCTTTGTGCAGTGTTATTTCTGTTATACATTTGCTTAGTGCTTTGTTTATGATGTGTAATGAATATATAGTTTGATTGTTTAAATACTTTCCTTAGGTTAAAGGGTAAATGAGTGTTAGGCTTAACTCATAGTGCTAAGTGCTCAGGGTTCATAATCACGTGTTATTACTGCGCTTATCTGTCTTGATTATGATCTATGATGTTAATTAGGTTAATAAACTAATACATTTTCAATTCCTAAGCATTAATAGAATATTCTGCGAAGTGCCCTTATCACAGATTCATGTCCCAGCCTGGTTACAAACACTTGCATCTTGTACCCCCCCCTGCTTCTACCTCGGGTGAGACTTCACCTGCTTCACAGGTGTTGCCGAACGGGTCGATAGTCGGGGTTTTGTTGGTGCGTTGTTAAGCATTGAACCCTGGGTCTGCTCCTGTGCCATCAAATGGTTCTGTTTCCGAGACTTGAAACTTTGATTGCTAGGAACTGAAGTAAAGAAAGAGAAAATCAATGTGCATAGATCTGCTGATGAAGTGCGCAGTACTCTACATGAATTGCGATCTTTGTGCCAAGAAAGTAAGTTGTTATGAAGAAAAGAGGTAATATTTGTTCTTTGGTAAGAGGAATATAAGTGAATTTTTTTGTTTTGAAAGCATGAATTTAAGTATGTCTAATAGATTCTTTCCTAGTCTGAAGGCTAGGGTACAGTTGAAAGAAAAAATTGATTTGATTAAATTAAATGGAAATGAAGAGAGATATGTTATTCCTATTCATAGAAAGAGTTTTTGGACTAATAAGTGGATGCAGGAACCTAGAAAGAATTTTTGCATATTGCAGGTCCATCACTATGATCCTAGGGGAAGTGCGAAGTATAGAAAAGATTGGGGAACATTTAAGAGAAAAAGAGGACTTACCTTGTGTTATAATTGCAGAAGGCTGGGACATCTTTCTAAGGAATTCCCCGGGGTAGGCCTTATATGTGTTTGTTGTAAGTTTGTTTGTCATGAGGTTGAGGATTGCCCAAGGATTATTGCTAATTTTGAAGGGATGGGCATGAGACAGGAAAATTATGAAAATAGTCAAGAGACTAAGGTAATGTTAGAAAGTCATAAAGAGAAAACATTAGAGGAAGTTTAGACTATGTTATTACAGTTGGAAGAAATGATGAATGTTCATAAATATGTTAGTTTACCAGAAACCCTGAAAGAAAAACAACACATAAGTGCAAGAATAAAAGACCTCGACATAGACTGTATAGTCCTTGATGAAGAAACACAAGTGAATATTATGACAGAAAAAACTTGGGAAGTTTTGGGAAAGCCTACTGTAGTACCTTATTTAGGAAGAATAGGATTGTTTAAGGGCAAGATGATAACTTTATGTGGAAGAGTAAATACTGTACCTATTATTGTTCATGGAATATCGAATGAAGAAGAATTTGAAGTCATTAGGTTTGTTGAGGACAATGCCCCTTTCCCACTTTTGTTAGGTAAAATGTGGATCGAGAAGGATCAAATTAGAAGGAAAGAAGAGGAATAAGCTAGATAAAAGAAAAAGAAAGAATTAAGGGATTTCATAGCTAGGAAAGTAGACCAACTAAGAGAAGAACGAGAGGATAAGTCGAAGAAACATAGAAAAGTAACAATGTAGGAGGGACGTAACGCAAAATAATTAGCTATCAAGGTTGAGAGAATGCAAGAAGGCTTGAAGGACCTATCTATCCAAGAGTGACATGTGCCCACTAAGGAAGTTTTAAGAAAAGGGATATTAACTTCATAGCCTTTGAGGGTACCTCCATAGTGCGAAGACACTATGATAGGGGAAGATAAGAATAAAAATGGAAAGAGGGTTCTAGAGATAGTTAAAGAGACTCAGATAATAGGAAAGAAGGCTAGGAAGCTCAATAAAAAGAAGGCTAAGTTGGAAAAGATACAAAAAGTTAAGGAAACCGAATGGAAGACTTCGCAGACTGGAACCTCATAGGAGGTAGGTTTGGAGGGTTTGAACCTAGCTGGAACAACAAGTCTGCGCAAATTTGGACTTCACCTTGGTGAAGTTATATAACTGTTGGAGGCGACCCGAACGTTAGAATGACACTCTAAAATTTTTAGGAAACACATTTATGGGTTTATAGACTGCTTTTGGATGTTGAGACCGTGCCATAACGACTATATTTGCATTAATGGAAGCATTTAACTCTAGTTTCTGACCGTTGGAAGATCTGTCATGACTGCCCCGCTTATTTAACTCGTCGATTGTGGTGCTGGGACCAATTTTTCTACCCGTGACAGACTGAGCTAACCATAGAATTGTCCAAGTGTCGAACTGAGCTACCTGTCATTATGTGAAAGTATACCCCGCCTGTCTGTTTGTCTACCCTCTAACAGTTAAAAGCTAGAATGTCGGGAAAACCTAGCGAACTTTAGAAGTCTGTCGAGGAATTTCTTAGGAAACTCATGGCCGACAGACCTGTATCTGAAGGTATTAAAGCATTGTCGACTAGGGGACTTCATGCTTCCCCTTCGACCGAACGTCGTTCCACCTGCATCAACCCCATAACTGAGCAGAGAAGTAAGCACCACGGTGATCTGGATAATCCAAAGTAGATCCCGTCGATCCTACCTAAGTATATTCTACCTCTGGACGAAGTTGTTAACCATGACAGTATCCCTCATGATTTCAAGTACTTCATGTTCATTGCGTACATTCCGAAAGGAAATCTCATAGTAGGGAGTCAGTTAGGGCAGATCCCGGTGTTGAAGCATAATGACTTCAACTTAGGAGACTGAAAGAACTACGCCATGTTAGATCCTCATCATTATTTACCAAAGACAACCATAAATAAACCTCAACTCATCTCGCATTCATGGATCAAGGGGTTGGCGCAGTCAACCGTATTGAACGTAATGAAGATTCCCCATTTTAGCCGCCACCAGGAGGTTAACACTTGTGTTAAACGCCTTCTGTCGTGCTATCATGGAAGATATCTATGGCTCGACAGAAGAATTACTATGGATTCGACGTTGATCCACCAGATCATAGGTTTAAGCTTGAAGGGTCCTGACCCACAACAATTCTATCCAGGAAATACCTCAGACCGATCTTTGACGCAACGCATCAAAGAAGCCTACGGAGAGGTAGAAAAGGGGAAGAGAGGTTACAAGGTAGTCTCCATACAGGATGGCGCTTTTCTTGTAAACTCTTAGCTGGAAAGTTAGTGAGGATGAACTGCCCCACATAGTTCATCGGGTTTGTGGTGGACCTCACAGAAAAGTGTGTGGAGGGCATGCAGATGAAATAGGTGAACTACCTCATCAATGAGCTAGAAAAGTATTTCCACAAAGCCCGAGACTTAGGATATGAGTTCCACTATAGTTGGTTGATCATATTGATCACATTTGTGGCCTGGTAGATACCTGAAGGAGATAATTTACTAGAGATTGAACCTACGGAGCCCCTAGCCACTCAGGTTTCCACCCTATGGTATACCAATGACATGACGAAGCAGTGGCAGTGTAATGTCGTGTTCCACAGGTATTATCAACAGTTGAAAGTCGCCATTGAATCATTCCCGCGTATGACACTATGTAATTTGCATCAGTACCGACCCATAGAGAAATTCCGCGCTGATCCCCACTTCATTTACATCATCGTGAAAAGAGATGAGCACCAGGAAATCTTGTAGTCATCCTATAGGCTCTCAAATGAAGATATGGAACATATCATAAAGGAATGGCCAAAATAATTTCTTGTACCTATCACCGATGCCGATTTATTTGATATTGACACTATAGGAAGCTCGATGGTCATGCGATTTGAACATATCAGACATTCCAGTGGGACGAAGTAGTAGAAAAAATTGGTTGAAGTCCAGGACATAGAGAATGACGAAGAGGATGAATAGGAAAACTTTGGAGATAACAAGTCTGGCTTGCCAAGAGGGGGAGAAAATGAAGGACAGGAAGTAGGAGAAGACAAAGCAAAAGGACAAGAAGGAGGAAATGAAGAAGAATAGGAGAAAGGAGGAGGTGAAACTACACCAACTGAAGACCCCCCCATTGTGACTGTGACCCCCTAGAAGAGGAACGTTACTTCGAAGAAACCTTCAGCAAGGAAGAAAATGAGCCACAGTTGGAAGCCATTCTCACTGACAATGACATTAGTCTAGTCTGTGGAGCTATGGAGGATGCCTCTGAATACATGCTCCAGAGATACGAAGAGAAATAAGAAGAATTGTATGAAAGGATTGAGAGAGAGTTGAAGGAAGTGAAACAAGCTGTTTGTTTAGTTCGCGCAGTGCCTACTGCGCTGTCTGTGCCTTCCTCATCATAGACAATAGACTTGGAGGATGAACCAACTCTGTAGGGTGAACTAGGGATTTGGATCACCCTCCCCCAGTATAGCATCAAGCTTCCCACCCCCGCAACACTACAGGCTAGCCCCAACTTGGATGTTGAGTTTATCCTTAAAGGAATACCTCCAGAAAATGTCGAATTATTGGAGGTAGGTTTGAAGGCATACAGAAGGGAACAGAGAGAAATGACCACTGAAAGAGAAGCCCAACTAAGAAGGATTTCTGATGAAACAAAATATCATTTCCAGAGAGTTCAGAAAGAGAAGGATAAGGTTACAGAAGCCTTGCAAAAGGAGAAAGATGAAGTCCTAGTATAGTTACGAGAAGCATAGGACAATGTAGCTACCTATGAAAGTGAGAAATTAGAGCTTAATGCGAAGCTTCAGGAGGAAAAGAGAGTTGGTGAAGCCCAACTACTCAAAGAAAAATAGAATTTTCTCGTAGAGCAAGCCGTGGTCAAAGAAGTAGTAAGTAAATCATGTCGCTCTGTACCAGGCTTGGAACAGGAGCATCAAGAGCCTATCGAAGCTCAAGTAGCGAAGCTCGCAGATACTCTCCAACAATTTCATGATAGGATAGTTGAACTGGAGGCCTGAACAATGCCAAACACCCCACAGGAGGTGTGTGACCATGTTGTCCCTTGGTTATGGATTAAGAAAATAAAGAAAAGAAAAAGGAAGAGAAAAGGTGAAGTGTGAACTGCGTGGAAGGAAAGTTGACTGAGATCAGGTCGAAGTGGTCAAAGAAGAAGAAAAGAAGGAGCGAAGTATGGGAGAAAGAGCCGTTGGAAGATAAGATCGAGGAGAATAGGTCAGCAAGGAAGATGGATCGTGGACAAATCAACAAGTGGAAAAATATACAAATAGATGCTTTGGAGAACCTCACGGGAAATAAGGAAAGACAGGCTAACGAATCCCGAAAAATGTGGCTCAAGTCGACCTAGGGTCTTAGACACCTAGGGTTTTGGTAATTAGGGTTTTAACACCTAGGTTTCGACCTAAGGATGTCCGAGAGATATTGTAATGTATAAATACGAACCTAGATGGGAGAAGGGGGGTTCGAGTTATGGATGGTGTTTGATGCGATTGTTGATATAGTGATTATTGTTGTTGAGACAGAGAGAAGTGCTGAGAGTGAGAGCCTTCTGGTATTGTAAGATATTCAACTGGGTGCGAAGATAAACCCTGCAGCTGGGTGCGCAGGGGGGGGAGAGAAAGAGAGAGAGAAGAGAGAGATATACAAGCTAAGAGCACAGATAGAACTGTATGTTTTCCTATAATATCAAGAAACACAGTTCTGTGGATGTAGCCCTAGGGAGAGGCTAAACCACATATATCTTGTTGTTCCGTGTGATTGATGTTGTGTTATTTTTCCTTCTGATTATTCTGTTATTGCAACATTGTGGTAGATCTGAGATATAACTGTGCGAAGTAGGACTAAGTTGATAAATGATATCTAGTTGTTGTGTTGTTGTTGTATTTGATCCACTTTGCATTTCCTCTAGTTGTAGACACCTGTGTCCTGCAACCCCCTATTGCTACTTCGGGTGAGACTGCATCTACCTCGCAGGTGTTTCCAAAAGGGACAGTAGTTAGGGCTTGTTGGTGCACTGTTAGAGATAAAACTTGGGTCTATGCATGTGCCAACAAATGGTTCCATTGCCAGGAATGATATCTTATTGAAGGAATGTCAAGGTGGTTTCTGTCGAAGACAAAGATTCGGAAGTGGATAGAAGAACAAGAGAAGGACTTCGCAGAAGCCCAGAACAAGAACCCTAATCTTAGCAAAGACGACTGGTTGGGAAGGTATATCTTTACTGATATACACAAGATTTTCTTTGGAGGAATTCATAAGGAGCTACATCTGAATGCTCAGATTGGATATTATGATATATATTATGTGGTCCTCAACTTAGGGTCAGAGGTCAATGTTATGACGAAGCAGGCCTGGGCACTGATGGGGAAACCTAAGTTGATCTATTCCCCTATCAGGCTTAGGATGGCCAATCAACAGGCTGTGAGCCCCTTTGGAAGACTGGAACATGTCATTGTGGACATCGACGGGGTTGGAACATTTGTAGACTTTGAAGTAATTGAGATAGTTGTCGACAACTGTCCTTATCCTGCGCTCTTAAGAATTGATTGGGCCTTCGATAGTTCTACTATTGTTGACTTAAAGAAAATAAGAATGACATTTGAAGGTGATGGCCTTAGGGTCATTGCACCTTCGGATCCTGACGAAGGTCACAGATACAAAGAGCCCATCAGAGAAGAATACCATGCATATGAGCTAGAGAATATATACAAATTGACCGCAAGACATTAGGATTACATTAATCCTACAATAGATGTAAATTTAATTTGGCGAAGTGACAATGCATGTTCATTAGATTCAGAAGAAGCACTATAGAACTGGAAGCAAAAAGTGTATGAAGTTTAGGTGAGGCAATGTGCTAGATTGACCAGAGAAGTTCACTGGATCGACACAATTGTAAGTAATTTTCCCACCTTTGATGGTTTGAATCACTTAGAAACTTTCTTACTGAAATTTGAAGAAATTGTACCAGTACAACATAGACTGTTTGATCCATGTGGATATCGGTGGCCACCCACCTTTTTCGACTGGCTCAAAACAGTTTTCTGGCAATTTTGGCAATTTACTATTTTT
>SNQJ01S0108531.1:34289-53416 GCA_010110895.2 Picea sitchensis
ATTGAAGAATAATTCCTCAAGAGAAGTGGGTACATAAATTCATTAACACGCTGGACACAACGCCCATCAATTGGTATCTTCAAGTAGAATTACACCTCACCACTGCAAATTGGAAAGGTATGACTCAGAATTTTGTAGCCACATTTTTATTTGAAAGTCAGTACCCTATGGTAGATCAAGACTTACATGTTGTAAGACAAAGTATTTGAGGAGGCACCTAACCTTTGGTTACACCTTATTTTGGTCACACTGATGATGATTACATAAACATGTGTTCAGGTTCGCAATGTAATATTTTGTCTGAGAAAAGCAACCTCTTTCCACCTTTGCAAGATGCATTTTTGGAAGGCTGCCTTGGGATGCTCCCTTTACACAGTGCGGAAATCCCTGATTTCCACATGCTGCACTATGGCCAGTCCATGGGATTTCCACAGGTTTCCATATAGGCAGGTCGCATCGACACTTTAAAATTAAAAGAGAAAAGAAGTTCTAGCAGCTTCTAGAAGTGGAATCTTCTGGAAATATGAGGTGGCGTTCGTATGGTTACGATCCTACTGACTTCTCTGATTTGATGGGATCATCCTCATCTCTTTAACCACTTCATCTTCTCCTATATAATGATAGGCTTCTCATGGAAAAGGTTGGAGGTACAAGCATAAAGAAGCATAGAGACTGAAGAAAGAATAGGCTCAAGACTGTGTGAAGAATCCTATTTCAAGTGATGTTTGAGGTTTCCATTCATCCATAAATATTTTGAGAGAAATTTTCATGCAAATGTCAGAACAGATGTATGTGTGTGTCATAAAAAAGGGCCACTGAAATGGAACTTGTGACATCAATGCGATTCGGTTGTATCTTCTACCTTTCATTAATATAATACGGTGGCACGTCTCTTTCGCATAAAATGATTGATATTTTATTACATGACTCCTTGATCACATGTTTAGGTTGTCATTGAATTTCACTATTGCTTGTTTTACGTTGGTTGATTTGTGCTATTGCAGATCTGATCTCATAGGAACATCGAAGTAAGGCAAGATCAACAAAGACATAAGGAAGCGATTCATAAGGTATTTTATCTATTCCTTCTTTGGTAGTTAAAATCAATGATTGAAATCTAGGAAAAGCATCGTGTTTCATCTTTCTTTGTTCTAGATCTAGGTGGATCTAGGGGTATTAGTTCATGTCCGCATCTACCGATTTACCCATTAACACCTCCCTTTGGAGCAAGAAGAGGATGGATGGACTGTACCTCTTCAGAAATTGCAAGGATGCTACAATATCAATGCTGATGAAGCTGATGATCCTAGGAATGTGAACATCGCAAAAACATAAGGACAAAGAGACATAGAAGGACCATGAGTCAAACTACCTTTTATTGGACAACCAATTAAAATCAAGAAAGTCAATATTGGGACAGAGCAAGCAACTAAGCTAGCCAATGTTGGAGATTACTGGGATGATGCCACTATTGACAAGATCACAAAATTACTGCATGAATACCAGGACTTGTTTCCAGCCAAGTTCATTGATATGAAGGGTGTTAAAGGGCCTATGGGAGAAATGAAGATCCCGCTGAAACCAGATGCAAGACCAGTCAAGAAGAGACCCTACAGATTGAATCCCAAATATAAGGAGAAAGTTAATATTGAATTAGACAGAATGCTATAAGCAGGAATCATAGAACCTGTTAAAGAGTCAGAATGGATTATCTCTATGGTGGTTCAAGACAAGAAAACAAGAGAGATCAGAATCTATGTAGACTTGAGGAAACTGAATGATGCATGTATACATGATCCATTCCCTACACCGTTTACTGATGAAGTGTTAGATAATGTGGGAGGACAGGAAGTCTACTCCTTCACAAATGGATTTTCAGGTTATCACCAGATCAGGTTTGCCAAGGAAGATCATCATAAGACCAAATTTGTAACAGAATGGGGATCTTATCAGTACACAGTGATGCCTTTTGGATTGAAGAATACAACAACCATATTTTGAAGGAGTTTTTACATAAATTCCTGGAAGCCTATTTTGATGATTGGACTGTCTTTAGCTTATTGAAAAATCATATTGAATTCTTAAGACTAATGTTGGATAAGTGCATGCAATGTCAGATTGCCTTGAACATKAAGAAATGCATTTTCTTTTCACCCTTTAGAGTGTTTCTATGCCATATTGTGTGTAAGAAGGGGTTGCTGGTAGATCCATCCAAGATTGCCATTATTGTTGATCTACCCCCTCCTACTTCAGTCAGATAGTTACGCACTACCMTAGGACATACTGGATATTACAGAAAGTTCATTAAGGGCTATGCATAGATCACAACACCCATGGAGAARATTTTGAAGAAATATTGCCAGTTTCAATGGACAAAAGAATGCCAACAGAGCTTCGACACACTGGAAAAGAAAATGGTTACTACACCTATTATGGTTTTCCTAGATTGGAGTAAGGAATTTCATGTGCATTTCGATGCATCCTCTATTGCATTGGGAGCAGTGTTAGCACAACCAGGAGTAGGAGATATTGACCATCCGTTAGCCTTTGCTAGCAGGAAGCTCTCAACAACTGAGATAAATTACACTACTACTGAGAGAGAAGGTTTAACCATGGTGTATTCACTGAAGAAGTTTCATCACTACTTATTGAGAGGACACTTTAAGATGTTCACTGATCACTCTGCGCTGAAATACCTAGTCAACAAGCTAGTGTTGGGGGGGAGGATATGCATATGGTTACTGCTATTTCAGGAATATGATTTTGAAATTGTGGTCAAGCCAGGGAGAATGAACAAGGGACCTTACCACTTGTCCATATTGGAACATGGAGAGGAACCTACTAGTTTGGAGGATACACCACCAGATGCATAGCTGTTGGCCATCAGGAAGGTTGATGATCACTTCACCGAGATAGTTCAGTTCCTGTCAACAGGAATGGAACCTCGTGAATATATAGTCATGCAGAAGAAACAACTAGTAGTGTGCGCTGCATATTTTTGACTTATAGCTGGACAACTATATAAGATGGGACCTGATGAGATCTTGAGGAGATGTGTTATGGAGGCAGAAACACCACTAATTATGAAATAAGCACAGGAAGGCATCACAGGAGGACACTACACAGGGAAAGAAACAACGCAAAAGGTTCTGAGAGCTGGCCTCTAGTGGCCCACTTTACACAGAGATGCTAAAGAATACTACAGAGCCTGCGATGTATGCCAAAGAGTTGGGAAACCCTCTAGAAGAGATGAGATGCATTTAACACCCCAACTAACCTTACAGTCATTTGAGAAATGGGCCATTGATTGCATGGGACCTATCAACCCACCAGGAAAGTGCTCAGGAGAAAGATACATCATCATTGCGACAAAGTATTTGACCAGATGGGTAGAAGCAAGAGCAGTTAAGGACTGTAGTGAAACTACAACTGTGCCTTTATATTTGATGATATCATAACCAGGTTTGGATGCCCAAATATACTCATGAGTGATCAAGGTACACATTTTATTAATAAGACTATTGAAGCCTTGACTCAGGAATTTGAAGTTCATCACCAGATGAGAACTCCATACCACCCGCAGGCGAATGGTACAGCTGAAGCCTTTAACAAGATCTTGGAGAGTGTGCTGATGAATATTTGCAGTGTTAACAAAGATGACTAGGATTTAAGAGTACCAGCAATGTTATGGGCCTATAGAACCACTTGTAAGAAGCTGACAATGCATACTCCATTTAAGTTGGTTTATGGTCTAGAAGCAATAATACCTATGGAATATTTAGTTCCTATCCTGAGAATTGCAGCCTTCATAGACATGGATGACATTGGCGCTCTGCAAGACAGACTTGTGCAATTGGTAGAGCTAGAGGAAGATAGATTTATTGCAGGATTACATCCACATGTACATAAGGAACAAGAGAAGGCTTACCATGACAGACACATCAGGAAGAAATCCTTTAAGCAAGGAGATCTGGTATTGGTATATGACAACAAATTCATGAAGCATCCAGGGAAGTTCATAACACATTGGATGGGGCCATATGAGGTGGCCTATGTTACAGAAGGAGGAGTTGCGCAGTTGAAGACTTTGAATGGATAATGGAAGGAAGGTTTGGTGAATGGGAGCCGGTTGAAATTGTACTATGACAACCAACTTCCTCGCAACTCTCGGTAGAGCAGAAGGAGAAGGGTCTAGGTACCAGGTGTAGTTGAAACTGGGCACTAGACACAGAAAATACAGTCTACACACGCTGGGGAGGAATTGAGCAGAAAGTATAGGCTGTGCTGTGTAGTCTAAAGTCGAAGTAAAACCGAAGAGTCAGATCAAAGTACCTCGGGATGAGTTACATGTGAGTGTTGAGGGCCTGTTGGCCATTGGTTATGGATTAAGAAAAGAAAGCAAAGAAAAAGGAAGAGAAAAGGAGAAGTGAGAACTGCGTGGAAGGAAAGTTGACTGAGATCAGGTCGAAGTGGTCAAAAAAGCATAAAATAAGGAGTGAAGTATGGGAGAAGGAGTCGTTGGATGAGAAGATCAAGGAGAACAGGTCAGCAAGGAAGATGGATCGTGGACAACTTAGCAAGAGGAAAAATATACCAATAGATGCTTTGGAGAACCTTGCGAGAAAGAAGGAAAGACAGGTTGGCGAAGCTCAGAAAACATGGGTCAAGTTGATCTAGGGTTTTAGACACCTAGGGTTTTGGTAATTAGGGTTTTGACACTTAGGTTTCGACCTAAGGATGTCCGAGAGGTATTGTAATGTATAAATAAGAACCTAGATGGGATAAGGGGGGTTCAAGTTAGGGATGTTGGTCGTTGCGATTGTGATTGTTGATATAGTGATTATTTTTGTTGAGAGAGAGGTGCTGAGAGTGAGAGCCTTCTGGTATTGTAATTTCTTCAGCTGGGTGTGAAGATCAACCCTATAGCTGGGTAGTTGGGTGTGCAGGGGGGAGAGAAAGAGAGAGGGAAGAGAGAGATATGCAAGCTAAGAGCACATATAGAACTGTATGTTTTCCTATAATATCAAGAAACACAGTTTTGTGGATGTAGCCCTAGGGAGAGGGTGAACCACATATATCTTGTTGTTTTGTGTGATTGATGTTGTGTTCTTTTGCCTTCTGATTATTCTGTTATTGCATCATTGTGGTAGATATGAGATATAACTATGCAAAGTAAGATTAAGTTGATAAATGATATCTAGATGTTGTGTTGCTGTTGTATTAGATCCACTTTGCATTTCCTCTAGTTGTAGACACTTGTGTCCTGCAACCCCCTATTGCTACTTCGGGTGAGACTGCATTTGCCTCGCAGGTGTTGCCAAAAGGGCCAGTATTTAGGGCTTGTTGGTGCGTTGTTAGAGTTGAACCCTAGGTCTTCCCATGTACTAACAGACCAGAGGGAGGAGTCCGCCAAAAACACAATAGAAAGTATAAAACCCTTTCCTTGACATGAAAACAGTTGAGTGACAGAAGCGCCCTGACATATGAAATCCTCACCAAGGATCCAGAGTTAAAGAAGCTAGAATCTCAGTTACAGAAGGCACAATAACAAGCATTTTCATTACTGGCGCAGATGAAGCTTCTCACAGCAGTGGAAAGGATGAAGAGATCCCAGGAGGAGTGCACATTACAACAACAGATCACTGCCATCCAGAGTAAGGTGATGGAAGTAACACATAAGTTACAACCTGTGTAGGACGAATCTTTCAATGTGTTCGAGGAGATCGATAACTAGGGTTCACAGTTAGATCGAGTAGTTGCAGCAGCAGAACAATGCCTGGAAGGGCCCGTTAAAAAGAAAATAGTCCAGAAGCTCGCTGAGAAGGAGGCTCAGGCAAGGCAGCAAGTCGAAGAAACTCGGGTTAAGCTCGAGGATTTTGAAGCAACATTGTCCAGACCTGAGTGACTTGGGATGAGTCACAAGTGAGTGTTGGGGGCCTATTGGCCCTCGACCAAGTTTTGGGAAAACTTTGGTTAGTTTTGGCCCACTTTTAGAATTTGACACGCTGATCAAAGTAGGAGTGCCCAGATGCAGGTGAGATCATGGATCTCACCTATTTTGAGGGTTATGTGGACCCAATAAGGGGAATTCTAGGGTTTTGTAACAAGTTTATGGGATGTCGGCCCATGGGTTCCCCCCATGTTTAGGCCCTATTGTAAAATTTTGTAAAGTATAAATACGAGGAATACATTATAGAAGTAGTAGTCCCGAGTGCTTTGTGCAAAGGAATGTATGTGGTCGAGGCTTTTTGCTCGACTGTGATTTTTTAGAAGGTGCTAAGTGCCATGAGAAGAGATTTTGGCTCTATGCATTTGACTTAGTCGTGGAAGGTAAAGAAGGAGGATATAGTGCTTAGTGCACAGATCTCCTGTCTTGTGCGAAGTTCGACTCTGTGGCTTAGTGAACATGAGTGACTGGATGTAATATTTTGGTGAATAATAAAGAGGCGAAGTGGTTTGTGGACGTAGCCCCACCCTGGGGTGAACCACGTATATATGGTGTCTCATGGTTTGCTTTGTGTAGTGCTATTTATGTTATACATTTTCTTAGTCCTTTGATTATGATGTGTAATGAATATATAATTTGATTTTTTAAATACTTTCCTTAGGTTAAAGGGTAAATGAGTGTTAGACTTAACTCACATTGCTAAGTGCTCATGGTGCATAATCACTTGTTATTACTGTGCTTATTTGTCTTGATTATGATCCGTGGTGTTAATTAGGTTAATAAACTAATGCATGTTCACTTCCTAAGAGTTAACAAAATATTCTACGAAGTTCTCTTATCGCAGATTCATGTCCCAACCTGGTTACATACACCTGTGTCCTGTAACCCCCCCCGCTTCTACCTTAGGCGAGACTTTGGCTGCTTCGCAAGTTTTGCTGAAAGGGTCGATAGTCGAGGTTTTGTTGATGCACTGTTAAGTGTTGAACCCTGGGTCTTCCCCTGTGCCAACAATACTCTTTTCAAACGTCAACCTTCTATTAATATTAATAGTTGTTTTCTTTAGTTCCTTCCTTAAGGAAACTATTTCATATTCCATCTTTTCACAATTTTCTTCCTTTTTCCTTTAACTAGATTCTCACCACTTATTCTATCCTTATCGCCTATTCTAATTGAACCTTTAGGTTCATGATAATATTTTCTGTTTCTTCAAGGATTTGTGACATTTTGTCTTTTTAATCATGATCCTCTTCTTCATATTTCTGCCGCTTCTCATTTTTTTTCAAAATATTTTTCCTAAGCTTCTTTGTTTCATGTAAGGCACACTTGAGTTCTTCTTTAATATCCACTTCCCCATCTATTTCGGCATTTTTCTCTTCTTATGAATCCATCATTTATTTCCCTTTGTATTCATCAATATTTGTTTCAATTGCCATAAATAGAGTTTCTTCTTTATCACCATCAAAACTCCTTTCACTACTCTCTTTGTACGAGTTACTAACCCCTTTTAAGTAGATACTCTTCTTCTAATTAGAAGAGTTCTTCTTCTTTTCATGGTTGTCCTGTTTGTGGTTATTATTTTGTTGATGATGTTTGTTCCCTTTCTTTATGTTATGGTCTTATTCATCATCACTACTTTCACTTTTCACATATGGACACTTAACAATATAATGTCCTACTTTACCACAATTAAAGAATTTAAAGGGAAGTTTACCTTTGTATTTTCCAAATCCCTTTTTGAGTTTTCTCACAAAATGTGCTTCCTCTATATCTAATTCATAGCTAGAACAATCACTTGACTTGTGTTCTTTGTTATTTTTCTTCTTCGAGGCTTTGAAATCCACTTCTTTCTTTGAGGCTTTGAAATACGCAATTCAATAAGCTCTATGACTTTGAAAGATCCTTTAAGAGTTTGGATTCCAACAGTAGCATCTGACCACCTTTTTCCAAGGAGTCTTCCCTCTTGGATTCATTCTTAGCAGGATGATCTTACTGATTTGTATTAGGACTATTTCTATTAAAAGGAGGCTTGAATCCGTTCCTTCTTTGATAAGACTTATCCTTCTTCTTATCCTTTCAATATTTTTGCAAAAATTCTGTGCCCTTGCCTTGCTCATACAAGTACTTTTATTTTCTAATGGTCTATGTCAAAGTTTTGGGCTCATCATATTGAATCTTATCTTTATATAAAAATGGTATTCCACTCAGGAACCTATGTATCTTTACCTTTTCATCCTTGATAAACCTAACATGCTTCAAAAATCCCAAGAACTTATTTTCATATTCTCCCATGGTCATGCTCCCCAACTTGAGTTCAAATAACTCTTGCATCTTCTTGTCATAATAGTGGTATGAAAGATAATATTTTTGAAAATATTTTTTGAACTGCTTCCAAGTAATCGTACTCTCATTATTGTGTTAAATTTCTTCACTTGATCCCACCACTTAACATCATTTTCATGCAAATGTTATGTGGAAATCCTAGCTTCTAGGTTAGATGAGTAGTTATGCAATTGAAAATACTTCATGATTCCAAGAAACCAGGGTTCGAAATCATCTTCCCTTTCTCTTTCACCATCAAAGTATGGTGGATTAAGATTCCTAAGCTCTCCTTGCAAAATTTCCAACTCATATATTTTTCTTTGATGCGTAACATGAGACACTTTTGGACTGCTCCTTCAATCTTCAAATGCATAAAAGTTCCTTGCTAGGTAAGGAGGTGACTGATGTCTATGAATTCTACTAACACTTCTTGAATGAATGGGTCTTTTGTAATTATCCCTTATTTCATGATGTTTTCCTTCTTCCTCATGCCTTGAGCCTGATCCATTCTTTGTTTGCCTCTGGAACTGATTTAGGCTTTGCATCATTTGAGAATTTATTTGATTATGCTCCTCCTGTTCTCTCATTATCCTTCCATTGTCATATTTATAACTCCACACTTCCATACTAAGACTTATCATAGTCTCTACCAATTCTATTGGTTCCACTCTACTCCTATGTCTATTAGATTTTGTTTTAGCATTACCCACACTAATATTTTGGCCTTTGGATTCTCTCTCTTAACTGTAGGCTCCCCGTGCATCCTCCATGACTATGATACGAAATCCCAGGCTTGAATAGATCTGTTTATACCTCCAATTCTACAAAATGTGTAAGAAACCATTTTTGTTAGAATTATATATATTATAGAATTTTTTTCAATTAATGCCACATATCCTTTTTGTGCTCAATTCATGGAGAATTATATCACACTTATCCAAATTCTAATAATTCCAGGTTATTCTCCTCTGCATTTTCTTTCCAATGAATATTCCTGTGTCTCAATCTGATCTCTGATACGAAAGTTATGGATTCCTGAAAAATCCATTTTCACCCCATTTGTGCACTTTCTCCATTGGTGTATTTTTACTAGGAGGCCAACTTTTGTCAACTGCAGAAGAAAATAAATAAAGAATCAATAATTTTTTTTATTCAACGCTGATCAAATACCCATGTTTATGATCACATGAAAAACCTTCAGATTGTCCATCTATTTCTCCAACAAGATTCTACAATAATCTGGAATCTGCAACTTTGTCCTTTTTACATTTTTTTAGACTTGAAATTTTAGCAAAACTAGATATCTCTCAATATATGTACTTATTGAAAAATTTCACTAAACCAAAGTTGTCTATATTGATGAGTATGCAAAATGTTGAGTAAATAAAATTTTCCAGTTTTGTGATCTGGGATCACTTTGACTCCTCTGAAAATATCAAAACCCCCCCAAAAGTGGCCCAAAATAGTGGATTTTATCCTATTGTAGCATCCCCTTTCCAAACCCCTTAGAGTTTCTCCTATTCGTTCACTAGGTATTTTCATGTCTGTTTTTTTAACTCTCTCCAAAAATTTCAATTTAATTTGGATGATGGTCACTAAATTAGATCCAGATCTTTAAAAACCATTGTTTTGAAGTTTATGACAAATTCAAGTAGACATGGCCAGTGGAACTCTCTGTCACTTTATTGCATCACCTCACTGTGGACAAAACCCAATTTTTTTTACCTCATTCTAAGATATTCTGCTCCAGTTATGGCCAAAATACAATATTGGTTCCAGATTTTTTTTTGAAACATAGGATATCATATACCTATGTGGAAATATATTGATGTGGATGTTGATGTGGCATGATGGGTCCACATCGAACCCTGAGGGAATTCCATGTCACCCCTCAAACCTCCCTGGTCAACCCCGTCATCCTCCTGTCATCCTCTCTCTCTCTTACATTACCTTACCTTTACATCATATGCCTATGTGGTAATATACTGACATGGATGTTGATGTGGCACCATGAATCCACATAGAACCTTGAGGGAATTCCATTTCACCCATCCAACCTCCCTGGTTGGCCTCGTCATCCTCTCTTTCTCTCTCTTACTTTACCTTACCTTTACCCCTTACGCTTCAATATATAAATAAATATATTTTTTAAATAAATACGGTACCCACTCGTACCAATTGAAACATGGCACCACTGTAGTGTCCCATGTCACAGATGGGGCCCACCTTCACAATTTGCCTCCCGACATTTTTCATTAGTCGCGGTGATGGGAAAGTTCCATCCCACGCCTTTACCTTCGATGTAGAATTTTGCCACACCCCAGATCTAATGGTGAAGGTTAGAGATTGATAAATAATCAAGGTTGGTATCACATCACCAAAGTGCTCCAGGGTTAATGGTCCTCCATGATGTGATACCGAATATTACCCATACGTGGCACATTCCTTAGGTTTCACATCTCAATCTGTTTTTCCAAAACCACTCTCCCTGACATGTGATAACACTTACTGATACCATTTGTGGTATCAGGCTACTACTCCATTGGTAGCCCCACCACGATGGTCTACCACCTCATCACTTGGGCCTACCACCCCGTCATCGTGGCCTACCACCGCACCATCGGTNCTCTCCCTGACATGTGATAACACTTACTGATACCATTTGTGGTATCAGGCTACTACTCCATTGGTAGCCCCACCACGATGGTCTACCACCTCATCACTTGGGCCTACCACCCCGTCATCGTGGCCTACCACCGCACCATCGGTATGCCACCGTGGACCTACCACCATGGAAGTTCACATAACCACTACCACACCACCTTACACATGGCCCCATGTCATGATGACATTATTGTATGGAAAAATTCCCAAATTTTTCTAATTTCCCAAATTTTTTCAAGAATTGCATATTTTCAAGATCTACGCTCAGGTGCCCAAGCACCTTCTTCTTCGACCTCTGTGAAAAATCACAAAAACATTCAACCTACAAGTTATCCCATTCGTCCCAAGTGCTGCAACCGATGCTCTGATACCAAACTCTAACATACCCATTACCGACAAACCGGAAAATATTTGCTCTGAAACTAATCTGTGATGTACCTCTACCCGAATACCTCAGGAATTTACGATCTTGATGGATTTCCAATTTTTTATGCCAATTATTAGAATCAAGAAGCATGGTAACAACACATGCAATAATCAAGAATCATGCTAAACTATAAAATAAAATAATAGCATCCCATGCACAACATTAATAACAACATGCACATTACAACACATATTGGAGATAATTAATACACACCGGAACATAAAATGAAATAAAACACAAAGAACACATATATTTTTAAATAAACATTCATCAATTGGTTGCAAATGTTGGACATTCAATCAAACCATAGACACTATTATTACAGATCTCAACAACAGGTCACTCCTATGCCAGGGTTATGAATCCAAAAGGATAGGTCCTATGACGACTCTAACACACATAACCAATTATCAAGCTCTCACAGTTTTCCCTACCACACAACAATCCTACTTTATCATCTCTCTTCCCCTTCAGACTACACAACCGAAAGAAATTAACCTGTTTCTTTGCAATGCAGTCCCTTAGTTTGTTCCACTTCTTTTACATGGCTCCAGTGCTACTGGTAAGGAAATATGGATGCTGAAAACTCTTAGGATTCTTAGTTATGGAAAACTCTTTCACAAGTGCAATCCCTCTCTCACACAAAAACATCCATTCCTTTCTATAATAATCAACAGTTACTTACAACCAACAAGCAATAACTCTTTTCCTCCCCTAATTAATTTCCCATGCCTAGCCCAAGAGCAAGAATGAATGAGGAATTAGTAACAATGAATGAGGAACAATGAAAAAAGAGGAACCCCCAAACATCCCAAAACTAGGGTTTATATAATTACATGTAAATAAGCACCACTTGGCCTCCCCAAGAAGCTCACATAACCACTTTTCCCAACTAATACCAATATTGGTGAATAAAATATAATAAAAATACTTATCCCCTTTAGTCCCCCTCTCTCATGGAATCATAGACCCCTATCTTGATCCTCGTTTGTCATGTAGCTAATGATGTATTTTATTAATAAGATTCAAAGTATTACATTTCTAGGCACTTCGACCTTTCAACTTTATAGGAACTCCAACCTTTCATCAAATATACAAAAAATACATTATTAGTTCGACGACTCAAAACCATGGTATTATAGGGAAAAAAAGTGGAAAGGGGGAAAGGATAAAAAGACGACAACCACTACACATTAGTGAAAGGATCTTACCTGCCATTGTAACCACTACAATATTTATGGGCACATTGAGGAAAAGCGTTGAAAACTACATCCGTATTTGAAACCGAAGAACCATGAGAATAATGAAAAGAAAAAGAATATTCTATCCACATATTCGAATAATCAAGTTGAAAACAACTCCAATGTGGATGAGAATATTGTTTGAATATCAATGCAGAAGGAGGTGAATTTGAGTATCCTTCATTATCAGGAAAGGAAAGATATGATCAAACTCTTCTAGATCAAGATCCAGGTCAAGAATACCAAGATAAACATCTTGTTCAACTCTCATTCATAGGATAATCTCATAGCAGAATATCTAGTTAGCAAGCTTGGGATGGAGGTTTGTGATCATCCTATCCCATATCCATTGGGATGGGTAAACAAGGATGCAGAGATCAACATAATGAAACAATGTAATATTGAATTTGTTGTAAGTGTTGATTTTATTGATGAAGTGGAATTGGACATAGTACCCTTAACATACGTGGAGTAGTGTTTGGAAGCCCCTACACGTTTATGAAGGATGAAATCTTCACACAAAGATCCAACCAATACTAAATAATAGGGGACGTGAAGTCCTACATCATCAAAATGAAAGTAAAAGATCTCCCTAGTTAGTGCCAAGCAAGCCAAGAAGTTGATTAATTCTAGTAAGAAATATGTTTTACTTTTCTTGAGAGAAAATCCAACCAATGATGAGTCGATAAGAGTAAAGGAATCCTTGGAGGGGTGTACTAAAGAGTAGAAACATCAGTTGGAGGAGTTTCTACAGGCATATAGAGGAGTGTTCTAGGAGCCTAAAAGGATACCCCCTAAGAGGGATTCAAGTGAAGCAAAAAATACAGTTGTATTCATACACCCCATTGTTGAATATTAGGTTGTCCAAAAAATATATTCTAGAAGAAAATGAAGTGAATAAGTAGTTGTTGAAGCAGGGTGTGATTCAACCAAGCACCTCACCTTCCAAGTCACATATCATAATTATACCAAAAACGAATGGGAGCATTGAACACTATTACAATAAAAATTCAATACTTTCTACCCAATATCAATGATATGTTAGATCAATTAAAACACACAAACTGTTTCATCAAGTTGGATCTCAAATTGGGATACCACCAGGTACCCACCAAGGAATAAGACACCTGGAAGAATACATTCAAGACAAGTCAAGGTTTGTATGAATGGTTGGTCATGCAATTTTCTTTATGTAATGCACCAACTACATTTATGAAAATTATGAATGATGTATTACATCCATATCTAGATTCATTTGTTACAGTCTATTTGGATGATATACTAGTTTATAGTGCTATATGGGAGGAGCACATCTCACATCTCATATCGGTGTCAAAGACTTTGAAGAAGCACCAACTGCTAACTAACTTCAAGAAATGTGAGTTTTCTTAGAAATATTTGGTTTATTTTGGATATGTGATTGGTGAAGTGGAGCTCAAGATAATCCTGCAAAGATGGAGGCCATCATGAAATGGCCAGTTCCTAAAAATGTCACTGAAGTTGGATTTTTTTGGGGAAACACAATACTTGTAGAAGTTCATAGATTCATTTTCAACGGTAGATACACCAATCCACATCATAATAGAGAGTGGTAAGAGTTTCTAGTGGATGAAGAACCAACAAAATTCTTTCAATGAGCTGAGCACCTATTCTTGTAATACCAAAATTGCAAAATCCCTTCGAAGTGGAGACAAATGCAAGTGGGTATGCCATGTGAGTAGTTTTGATGCAAGGAGGAAGGAATATACACCATCATTATAAAATATTTCATGGGGTATTTATCAACTACCCAACCTATGATAAGGAACTCTATGCCCTCTTTCAATATGTCAAGAAGTGGAAGCACTGTTTTATGGGAAATAATACCATCATCCACATAGATCACTAGCTACTACAATATCTGTAGGCCCAAAGTATGCTATATCAAACCCAACTATTAACTAGTCCAAATGGATTGTCAAGCAGATAAGGGAAAATGCCCGATAGACTTTCTCTTGTTTGGGATGACAAATTCGGACCAATATGTGGGCCTGATTGCCACTAAGAATTACAAGAAAATAAAAGGGAGTTCATAGTAAATTCTCTCCCAAAGAATTCTTACTAATCTAAATCTAATCTAATTAAAACAAATGCAAACTATGTAGTCTAACTATTTCTAACCTATCATGCAAGAGAAATTTTAATAGATAGCCACAACATAAAATGGTATTACAAACTACAAAAACAGTTTGTGTCAATCAATAATATATTAAAACAATAAGGCTATAAGTCAAATAAAAAATAGTTGTTGATTGAACCTCTAACATTACCACTATATCTATTAGAAATCATAAATGCATAAGCATCTTAAGTAACCTTTATAGAAATAGTTCATATAACAAATCATTCAAGAAACTCATGAAACAACAAGAAATGTAGAATAGTTCCATATACATTTGCACATATTTGTGATCCCAAAAATTTCTTCTGCTCTTTATTAAATCAGAGATAATAGTACCATCCAAACATACAATGGGAAAAATTTCCTTCCTTCATACACCGAGTTCTTTTTTATAAAATAAGAGAGACTCTTTAGTTCCCGTAACTGTTCATTTTTTCAGATTTCATTTCATCTCCTTTTGTTTTGTTATCTAGCTCAAGTTTCCAATTTATCTTTATATGAACATTATTAGGATATTAATTTTTTTTTCATAAGTATTTAATTCACTCTGCTGGGAGTCCACAAGTTATATTTATTATAAATAAAAATTTGACTCTGCTCAGCTACAACCTCTTCTTTCCTCAAATTCCTGACCTTTTCAATGGTCAAGTTGGAAAAAAGGATTTTACGAAAATATTTGTCACTACTACAACTTTCCAACGAGCCCTCTCACACCTCATTTGGTCTTTTGGATCATGAGTTATGGCTTGTTGAAGAATTTATAGTTCATCCCCCATAAAATTCATGGCCCTCTTTTACCTAATTTTTTGGTCATATCTGTTGTTGATCTGGCTCAAATTCCTCTTCCAACATGTTCTCCTCTTCGATATATTTCCTCCCTCTCTCGACTGGTTTGGCATCCTTAAACATGAGTTATGGCTGTCCGAAGTTGACACTCAATACCGTTGATCTACCCATGAGGTTAATCCAGGCCATTGATCTTGTACTCTAAATAATTGTCCCACATGCATTTGGGGGAATTGACTATGATTAGTTTATAATGTTTTCCCAACCCTTAGTGGATTGTGTGTGAGGTTAGGGCATGCATATAAACTTGGTCACATGTAGATATTTTGACCCAGAAATCAGAGGTAAAATAAAATAATAAAAACAAATTGTGCACACGAAGTCTAAAAAAGTATTGAAATAATACAAATCCTAAGGTGAAATTTGTGGAAAACCACTCCCACAAGGTAAACCGTTCGCGGTAACATGTGTAGGTTTGTAAGAGTGCGAGAGTCCGCAAAACATGTGGGTTGCGGGAGAAACTATATGGTAAGTCCTAAGTTGAATCCCCGCATGGTAATCTCTTGTGGAGGTCAGTCCAATGAAATAATAAAGTAATCTAATCCAATGTAATGCAAGTTGGTGAGTGCTACAAGTTCGTGGGCTCACATGTTGTAGTTAAATCTAGTAGTATGTTTCTAAGTGAATTCCCGTAAGGCCTACAAGTTGCAGATTACGGGTTAAATAATAAGTAAGGAAAATGATATCCCGATTCAATGGTGAAGCCCACACAGGTAGGTCTAAAGTCTCAGATCCCGAAAATAAAATATAAATAATGAACTGAAAAATAAGAAAATACAAATAAAATGAAAATATGAACAAAATTTGAAAATAAATAAATAAATGCCCCAAATTAAATATACATAACAAAATGCATACTTTGGGAAATGGAAAAATTAAAAAAACTAAAAAAAAAAACTAAAACTAAAAATAAAACAAATCCCGAAAATAATAATAAAATATAAACTTAGGGCTATTAAAAAAAATGCATGATAAGAAAATTAATCCCCAAATGTAAAAATTAATTTCCCTATATAATTCCTAGAATAAGTGGGAATTTTAATACCATGTGTAGATTTGGAGAACCATGGGTAGATCTGAAAAACCATGGGAAATTAAAAATAAAAATAAATAAATGAATAAAATAACAAAAATTAAAAATAAAAATAAAACAAATAAAACTATAAAAATCATATATACAAAACAAATTCCATAAGTGGTTAGAAAAATTAGGTTTGGTTTTGCACGGGTCAAGGTTCCATTATCAGTCAAGGTTATGCACCTAGGTCAAGGTTCCACATCGAGATCAAGGCCACACTAATATGGAAAGACAAACGGCAAGGAATCATTGGGTAACGTGGCATAATATCACATGACACGTCAATTCCATGAACCATGACCCATAGGATGAAATGGAGCTTGACACTATCTTGATACATGGGATACATGCCAATCTGGTCAAGGGGAAATCGTGAATGATCCGAAAAGATCTTTTACATGACTATGGTTGAGTTATTATGCATGTATTGATTAACCAATTAGGAAGCTTAATGAAAGAGGAAGAAGATATGATAAGTTATCACAACCATATAAATATGTACATAACTGAAATGAAGCATAAAACAACAACAAACCATAACACCAATGTGATAATGGAGTTCGACAATCTCGCCTACATCTCTGGGCCTTGTCTCGATGGGCTTTGCTTATTTTTGTTCGAATCTTTACAGGTACATCATGATAGTGCCAAAAGGTTAAAACAATGAGTTGGTCATGTTCTACCATATATCATGAACCCATCAAAAGAAACCACACCCAAATCATATGAACGAGGCTCCCAGAAATGGCCCGCAAAGGTGCGCTCCTCAATAGCTTCCCTACATAACAACGACCTTTGGCTCAACAATCCGACAGCATAAACCTGTTCTGAACCACCACTGATCTCCCACTGATCTTCCCATGGCCTCAAGAAGGCCTTGTTTATATAGATATGAAGTTGGTAACCATCTCCCAACTTCCTCCCAAGATCTGGCCTCAAAAAAGGCCCAATATCTCCCCAAAATGGGCAAAATCCCCCAAATCTGCATATAAAATCATTTAAAAATCATATGCTAAGGTTAAAAAACCCTCTCAGTAATATATTTGGGCATAAGCCCCCTAATCCCTGGCGCACTCCCCTTAAATCGGTCACATGTCAACTAATAAGGCCAAGCGTTAGACCAAAGGGCTGCGCGCTGGCCCTTACCCCGAATACATTGGTCACTTGGCACTTCATAATAGGACCGAGTCCCCACTCTGCACGCTAGATAATGGTTATATCCCCGAGTCATATGCATAAATGGCGTTGGTGGTTAAGCCTTAGGATGTGGTGCCCGCGCCCTTCTGTTGCAACTGTAGTGGAGCGCCCCCTTTTAAGGTTGTGGTTATATATGTCATAAAACCCGTGGGCTGGGGCTTAGCCACAACCCCCTTCTGCCTCCACCTTTACACTTGCAATACTTTAAATATATGATTGTGGAATTTTAAAAATATATTGTCAATCCAATGAGGAGAGTCAAAGCAGGTGGATCGGATAGCCTTGCAGGCTTCATATATCGGGGACAACTATGAGCAAATGGTAAAACCTCTCTTGATGGGGAAGAGCCTGATGAGGTATGTGGGGAGTTGAAAAAGGTAGCTTGGAGTCTAGTTGGTGATGATTTGGACACATCTAGAATATGAGGTCTTAAGAAATGTAGAGACAAAGAAAGGTCAGATGCAGGTGATTTACTCCAAACTGTTGATTAAACACAATAATTCATCTGAGTTGTTGATTTGAGGAAAATACCAAGGCACGAGAAAATAGAGATATTTGGAAACTTAAGAATGTTCCCACGACTAGGCTAGATGTGAAAGAAAATAATCCAAATCATCGGTTGATCCAAGCGAATGATATGGGTCGTCGATGTGATAAAGGGAAGGCTTCTTAATAAATTTAAGGTCTAGAGGGTAAATTAATTCATGGAAGACAGAGGGGAACTTGATGGGCTTTTGAGCCTCAAAAATAGCACAAAGAGATGTCTTCATGTCATACTGATGGTAAAACCAGAGAATGTGAGACCAATAAGATGGGTTCGATAGCTCAAGGTTCTCAATCTGGATCCATGTTCCATATGGATGAGGGTTCTGACAAAATAATAAAATGTAATAAGATTCAGACCTAGGATGTACAAGGATAAACACAAATACAGATGGGGTTTTGGATTGATGAGGCTCAATTCTACATGACAGATTCAATAAGGATCAAGATATGATGAGAGATAATCCTGTACAAGAGGAGAAATATCAAGGGATTCCCGTATGAATTTCAATGCTGAAGTAGTCAAGTAGAGAAATATGGGGTTTCCCAACACATGCTTGAATTTTCCATTTTTTTCATTAATTGGAAGCCCTTCTCTTGAGTTCCCTCTATCTTTAGTGACCAACTCCACATGATTTTTCGCTTAGGAATGATCTTCTCGAAGACTTGAAACAACAGAATAATCTAGTAAGAAAGTGACTTGG
>SNQJ01S0108532.1:0-21462 GCA_010110895.2 Picea sitchensis
GAAAAATAAAATAACTGCTACTCTAGTTCATTTACATTCAAGACTGAGAGTGAAACACCCAGATCTCTTGCGATCATTCATATCCTGAGCATTTGTCTCTTCTTCACCCATCCGTTTAAAAACGGATCTATAGAAAACACCAGCTTGTGGATTCCTTTTTAAATTAGAAAGGCGCACTATGGCGCTGAGTTATCCTTTCGCATGCGCTATGGCGCTAAGTCATCCTTCCATGTGGGCTTGCTGACGATGCTCTTGCATCATACTCCACGGCTGGGAAAAACATGAGCTCCTTCTCATGGCTCCTTCTGCCATGTTGATGAGATCCTCCAGGGTCCCATACTTTTTCTTGGAGCTATTCATCTGCTCCTTTTCCTTGCTGTCTCTTTCTCCTTGCTGCTCCTGTAGGTTTTCTTATGTTTTGTCCTTCTTTGTTGACAACTTCACTTGATGATTTCACCATCAACTTTATCATCTCCTCAATCACCTTGTCCAACTCCTCTGCTGGTTGTCTTTCCTTCTGCAGTATGTTCTGTTGCATCTTCTCTCCACAAATTTCCAACCTGGCTTGTTGGATAAGATGCTTTTTCATCTTTACCCTTCTCTCTAGTGCCTCCATCTCTTCAAACAGATCAACAAGATCTATGATATCTGTTGTTTCCTCCTCTATTGTAGGTTCACATTCTACGATTATCTCTTTCTTAACCTCTTGGCTTAAAATTTTGAACCATTCCTCTGAATGCTCTTCCTTCTCCATATTTGGGGTACATTGAAATGTGTACTCCTTCTCCTTTTTACCAATCTGATCAATCTGAACTTCCATGTTATCTTCATCTCCTGTGGCACTAGTTGGCCACTCTATTGCAGACTCCAGTTCTGCAGTCTCACCACTAAGTTGTTGTTCAGCTCCTACCTCTAACAGATCAACTTCTGTCATCTCCTTTTGTGTTGGTTTGACTCCAACTTCCTCCAGTTTCTCCCCAAGCTGGTATGCTCCTCTACCTGTTCCCAATTTGATCTGTTGGATATGCCTACTCTGCATATCTATCCTCCTCTCCAGGGACTCCAATTCCTCATACAACTCAACAAAATCTATGTTGTTTGCCTCCTCTTCTACTGCAGGTTCCAATGCTGCAGTTATCTCCCTTTCATCTTCCTGGTTGAAAATTTTGAGCAATTTTGTTGAGTGATATTCTCCTAAAATATGCATGACTGTCTCCTGGCATCCATCCCCTGGGTTTGGATTGTTCAACCAATCCCCCAACATCTTTAGCTCTCTCTCCCATTGAGTGAGAAATTCATTTGAATTCTCCTCTTTTTCTGTTGGGGTAGACATCAATATTTGCTCCTTCTCCTCATCTTTGACAGTCCTTGCTGGCTGTCTTTCTTCTATTGCACCTGCAACACAAACACAATTAGCTTTAAAAGAATTCGTCCCCATGGCCTCCTTCTCGAATTCTTGTTGCACTACCTCCTCATGTGAAACTCTTGTATTAGTCTCTGCTGGACTGTTTGGTAGGAATATTTGAATTCCCCCAACGATCATAACACACCTCTGATTCTCCTTCGCTGTGATGGGAGTATTTAAATTCTCATCATTTTCATTCACATGCTCTACAAACCCACATGAATCTTCATCTATCAACACTCCTTCCTGATATTAACTCTCAGTTGAGTTCATCTCTTCTCCCTTGCCCACCTAGCACTCTGGGATTCCTCCTCTTCCCACCTGGTAGTCTATGGGATCTAATGATCACCCTTCATTTCCCACTTGGCAACTTGAACTTCCATCACTACCCTCCTGGCAGTCTATGAGATCATCCACTGATCTCCTTCCATTTCCCACTTGGCAACTTGAAAGTTCACTTCTGCCCTCCTGCCATTTTATGAGACCTGTAACCGATCTCCCTTCCTCATCACTGAGGGTTTCTCCGACTTCTGGCTCACAGATGCAAACCAACTCTTCCTCTCTGTCACTGAGGTTTTCAGCATACCTCAGTCACTTCCTCAATTCTTGTTGCTGTTTTCTAGCCAACAACTTTTGAACAACCCATTTTTATTTCCTCTTCAAAGGCCATTCGTATGTCCAACGTGTCTTTGTCTCTTGATGTATCTTAAATGTCAGTTGTTCCATTCTCTCTCTTATCTCAGTGATATCCTCATCAATTTCTGCTTTACTTTTCTTCTGGCGGTATCCTCTTTGACCATGCTCATGGCCTTCAGTAGCCATATTTTCTGTCTTTAGCCCTCTTGGTTATCTACCATTTGCTGCACACCTTGCAACTATATCTACAGAGCATCAATACTCTGTCTTCCTTCACCTGCTGTCCACAAGTGAACTTCAGCTTCTGATACCATTTGGTGTCATCATATTACCACTATTTTCCTTTCCCCTTTGCCTACAATCTACAGACATAATCCAGTTCTTGATAATACTCGTCGTAGTCAGTCTGTCTTTTATATCTCCTTCATCTCTTTTCCTCTTTCTCTTTCGCCTAAAATCTACAGACGAAAATTTCAGCTCTGATACCACTTGATGGTATGAGACTATATCCTTTCACCATCCTTCTTTTGTCTGCGGTCTGCAAACAAAAACTAAGCTCTGATATCACTTGATGGTATCAAACTATATATTCTTTAATGTATTCTCTCCTCGGCCTACATAAATCAATTTTTCAAAAAGGATCGGATACCACTTGATGGTGTGTACCAGAATATGTCCTTTCTTGGCTCTCTGCTACATAAATAAACAATCTGAGCTCTGATACCACTTGGTGTAGTGGCCCACCTCAGCAGGGTCTGCTGACCTCCCAGTCTCTGGATCGTTCAATTCTAAGAGATGGAGCAACTCTTCGATTCCATGCTGGAATCCCACAAACAAATCCACATGTCCCTTTATGAAACTCTCCTTGCGTGACTAAACACCAAGCACAAGCCTCACCTCCACATGACCACGGGCTGTGGCCGCACGCCTACACCAAAGGTGTTTCACGATTTCGCGTGTCGGGTCTTTGCATGTGAATCACTCCGATTCTCTTGACCTCCGAAACCCTGACAAGGGCTTAAGGAATATTAGATCCTTTCCTTACCTCCATTCATGTGACCATATTATATCCTTTCCTTAACGAATATTAGAGGTCCTCTCAAGTTTTTTATTTTTATTTTTTTTCCCGACTACTCGTCTACTCCGAAAAACTAACTAACTACTACTCTAGTTCAACTACATTCAAGACTGAGAGGGAAACTCCTAGATATCTTGCGATCATTTAGATCCCGAACGTTTCTTTCTTCTTCACCCATCCGTTTAAAAATGGATCTACATAAAATGCCAGCTTGTATATTCCTTTTTAAATTAGAAAGTCACACTATGGTGCTGAGTTATCCTTTCGCATGCGCTATGGCGATGAGTCGTCCTTCCACGTGGTCTTGCTGACGATGCTCCTGCATCAATTGACCATTCTGCAGTTAATTCCTGACCTTGCAAGTCAACCTTCTCGAGTCGATCGAGTCAATATCATCATCACAAGTATCTATATCTTCGCCCGATCTCTTCCAAATCTCTGGACTTTTCCACCCCTCATGTTGGATGATGGAGGATACCTTAATTACTTCCTTCCAACAGATCTCTTCCCATCGACTTTGACACATATTGTTATGGGATATAATATAGAGTCATATGTGGTACCTCGGGCTTGTAATCATTAGTGGAAAGTTCCTCACTATTGGCAACGAGAATACATCAATGTCCCCTAATCGATAGATTCTACCAGGTGTTCGACATCAACTCATTCATTCACACTTGTTAGATTGTACCTTGGTACCTTAACAAACATTGTCATCATTGGTGGGATGTATCATGTTTGTTAACGATATACATCAATGACCGATAGTCAAATGATGTCTTACTATGTTTGACTTTGACTAATCTATTCACATAGTGTAGACTTGTACCACGATGAATCGTAGTGAAGAATTTAGGTGAAGTATGAGCACCACACCTTTTGTGTTCCTTCCTGAACGATATGGTGCCACCTCATAGACATTTGTACTTGCATAGGATCAATTTTTTCTCTCCATTTGGTCCTAGATATCCTCTGTTATTGATTTTGAGACATATCTCCACTATGTATATATTCATGTCTATGATCTAATTTGACATGAATCCACTGTGTATTTTTCGTGGCCATGCTTGCTACTTCATTTATATCACATGGATCCATTGTGTACTGTTAGTGGCCATGAAATTTAGCTATAATTCTGTAACAACCCTAATTAATTAATTAATTATCATGATTAAATATTTGTTTAATGAATATTAGTTTAATTAATTAATTATCATGATTAATCATTTGTTTAATTAATATTAGTTTAATGAATTATTAATTTTTATTATGAAGACTTAGTTAATAATACAATTGTATCGGTAGATGGACCCATTTATGGAAGGGGGGAATAAGGTGGTTGAGGTTTAATGGGGGGATAAGGTGGTTGAGGTTTAATGGGGGGAGAAGGCGGTGTATAATGGAAGGGAAGGGAGATAAGGCAAGGGAAAGCACTCAGGAGAGGGAGCTTTTTTTTTTGGTAGGAGTAATATTTTCATATTAGAGGAGGCAGTTTGGGGAACTAAGTTTTGAGGGGGGGTTCTGTATTAGTTTTGGGACTGCATCTGGATTACTGGTTTTACTTGAGGAGCTTGCCTAAGGACTTTCAAAGGGGGCACCTGTTGCTGGGAATTTTGGGCTCGAGGGCCAGTAAACTGTAAGGAATATCGAGGCTAGGGAGCAGGATAGGCTATTCCTAGCTGGCTGGGAGGTTAGTCAGTTTTGGGCAGAGCTTCAACTTAGGCAAAGTTTCAGAACAACATCAGTTTGAGGTATTTATCATCATTATTATGCTGTGATCATTATTGTTATGTTGTTTGTTATTTATTTATTTATTTATGCTGAATATGTTATTCATTATCATGCTGTTAATTTTTAAATTATGCTAAACAATGAGTTGTTATTATGCTGAATAGAGAACATAATAGAAATTATTATAGCATTTTTATGTTTTAAACTTATGTTTTATAAGGCTCTGTCTGGGAAGGCCTTACAAATTCATATATTCCATTGATCCATAGTGTACTTGATTTTGGTGGCCATGCTTACATCACTCATGAGCATGGATATGCCCGACTTGGGAAGATAATACTCTTATTTGATATCCGTTGATGGTTGTTGTTTTTGGATCAATTGTTCAGAGACCTTCACGGGTTACTTCAATGCATCCTCGCCTCTTGGAGTTTATAATGTATTTCTACCATCATTTTTCCCTTCTGAACTCACACATTAGGGGACATATGTTATAGCAAAAAATGCCACACCTATACATTTTTTCCATGGCCTAACCCTTTCCCTTGGCTTGATAGACAAATTCCCAACTTGCCCCATTCAAATCATATAACAAACACGCCTTCTACACATATCCATAGTCTCTTTTGATGCAAAGTGAAGAAATCCATGACTTCTCAGTTTGCAACCCACATATGCCCTCAAAAAATGGAAAGAATAAAATAATTTCAAGTTTTCGGGCAAGTTTTTCAGTTGGGCTCGTTTCCCAATGTCCCCATGCCCGTACAAAACAAATTCCAACTCCCCCAACTTCTTGAGGAAGATATAAATGCACCATCGAGGGTTAAAATGAGGATAAGACTTTTGGTGTAAGGTTATGCCACTAAGATCAATCAAGCTTCCCTATCCTTATCCTTTGAGTGACATTCCCCAATATGGAGACTCCTTTTCCAATTTCTTTTTTCTATCTATATAGACATAGGGTGTCTCCTTATCCCTATTTGGGCTATTCAATAAAGAGTATTGTGGCTGATTTGATGCTTGAAGGATTCGTGGAAGAACCCGAGCAGTTGGCTCTAAAGCAGTGACGGAAGTGAGTCAGGTTGTCGTTAACCTCTATATTTGGTGCTAATAGAAGAGATTGCTTTCCCTCCAAATTGTGTATTTAATGCAACATTGTGTGTATCTTTTTATCATATTTTCTTTGAATATAGTACATGACATGTATATGGTTTGATCATATATCTACCTCATAGCATCGCTTGTCTTGATTCCATTTTGAAGGCTAGTTCCAGAAAAGGATCAGGAGCTCTTCGAGAAGCAGGAGCGGGGATCGACATCAAACATGAGACTTAAGGTGCATTCTTTCACCTTCTTTCTTTCCCTACTTTCTCCTAGAAAAAATAATTTTTCTTTTAGTTTTGTATACTTTTCTGTGAGGGAAGACTTCAGTCTTCTCAATAAAATCTTGATATGCCGTCATTTGAACCAAAGTCACGGGGGAAATATCCTGTCAACACTTTGCACATATTTCCTATAGTAGCCAATAAGGCCAAGGAAACCATGCAAATTTCCGAGTTTCTTTATGTGTGGTCTGTCTTTCATTCCTCAATTTTATTAGGGTCATCTCACGCCCCTTAAATATATACAATAAGACCCACATATTCCACTTTAGTAGCACCAAAAGAACATTTGGAATGTTTCATGAACATTTGGTTATTCAAAAGTAGTTGTAAGGCTTGATAAACATGTGCCACATGTGTCTCCTAGATCTTATTGTAGATCAACATATCATCAAAGAAGACAAACACAAAGCTACATAGAAAGGGAAAAAAGAGCTTGTTCATGAGCCATTGAAAAGTAGATGGGGAATTGAAAAGACCAAAAGAAATCAATAGAAACTCATAATGCACTTCATATGAGAAAAATGCAGTCTTATGAATTTCTACATCCTTCATCCAAATTTGATGATAGCCAAAATGGAGATAAATTTTATTGAAGAATGGTGCATCATGAAGCTCACCCAAGAGGTTGTAAATGACTAGAATTGGAAATTTATCTTTGATCAACTTGTTAAGAGTGAGAAAGTTAGGACACATGTGCCACATGCCTTCTTTCTTCAAAACCATGACAATCAAGGAGGAGTAGGGGCTTGTAATAGGATGTATTACCCTTGATTCTAATAACACATGAACCACCTTTTCAATTTCATTTTTTTGTGCAAAAGGATTTCTATAAGGACGAACATTTGGTGGTTGACTTCCTAGACTCAGGGGGATGCCATGATCATGCCTACCATGTGATGGAAGTAGTCCTTGGGGTGGTTATAGTTGGATTTGGAAAATCATCACTAGGCCTTTGAAGTAGGCCTTGGGGTGGTTCAAAGACATGGTGATTATTGTCCAAATCCAACTAAAAAGAAAGATGGATTGGAGGTGTGGTGTCATCCATAACTTGGATGGAATTGAGTTGTGAAAGAATGCCATAGTGACCATTATTCAGGAGTGTTTCCATATGGTGAGAGATTATAATTTTTGGGGATCCCACTTTGAGACATTTGAGAGTGTATCGATATCCCTTCTTATTGAAGCTCATGTATAACTCCTCGAAATCCATGATAGCAAGATCCAATGCTCACAACCATTGTGTTCCCAAAAATACATCACACCCTCCCATTTTATATGGAAACCATGTTAGATTTCAAGAGATAGTCACATGTTTGGAGTCTTACAATATTTCACTGTCCACCACATTTGGTAGTGCTTCCATTGGCTATCATGTTTTGAAAATTGTAAATAACATGGGCATGAAAATATGTTTCTTATATTACTAAATGATGAATGAAATTGTGGGTATTGTCATTATGTATTAAGACAATCACCTTCTTATTCTTGATATATCCCACCAACTTCAAGGTTTGGGGATATGTAATGCCCACCAAAGCATGAATCAAAATTTGATGTTCCGCACAAGGATTATCCTAAGTGGGAACTTCATCAATCAAGGGTGGAATATTCACTTCATGCATCTCAATCACATCATCATTTGAAATCACCTCAAAATTTCCAAATTGGTCCATATCAATGACAAATAATTTATGTTCCTTATCTTTATTCCCTCATAAATAGTTTTCATCATAATTATATCATGGACCTCCAAGTTGATGTTTTGACATTTCTACATGAGTCAACTTGTGGACCTTAAAATTAGGAAAGGGACATGGATGCATCACAAAGCTAGGAAAATGTCATTTAAGGATCAAATATGGAACACATACAAAGCATAAATAATGTTTGGAAATAAATTCATAGCTAATACACTAATGTAAGAAAATAAACTAAAAAATATGATACACCATGAATGAAATTCTTGATAAATATTCAAATAAATCATTTATTTTTCCTCTTTCAATAATTACATTTAACAAAAGACATCATAAAATTAATATATATTTAAAAATAACTACTAAGATACGCAATGTCACGTCCCCATAGTGTGCCTAGCTGAATCCTGCAATCCTGCACCTGTTGAGGGCGTGCGAGACCACAACATTTCTCTCTTGTATTCTTGGGAAGACCAATGATACTTTTTCTAGACTATGCCTCTTCACCTAGAGCATACCCATACTCTGTTCTAGGCTACCGACGAGTCACTCTCCTACTCTAGTGCAACTCTTGTATACTTGGACAATTGTTAACAGATGAACAATTAGTCATATATAAGCATACATCCATGAAACTAAGAGAACACTTGCGAAATGAAAAATAGAAACATAGATATAGTGTGGGCAACACAAATCGTTCCTAACACCCAATTGAGTCTTTGTTATTGTGAAACAGTTACAATATGAGCACTACCGACTCGGTTTACAACTGGGAGTCAAACGACTTGTCTCACCTCACCAATATATTCATACACATATTCCTCACACCAAGACTTTCTATCGCAACCGTCTCTGCAACCTTTTGCGATGCACCTTAGATGTGCCCTGAACTTCAAACTTGTCGTCTCTTCTCTACTGTAAGGCTTCACACATACCTGTCGTTATGTCTCCTAGCATGCCTCCTTAGACTTGCGACGAGACTTCCCCCAAACTCAAATAAAATGAAGTTTGCCTCAACTCTTCCCACATAATCACCTCAAGGTAGCATAAGTCATCCCATGTGGAGGGAATCGACTCCTTGAGGGAGCTCACCCCTCTTCATCTAAGTCCGCCTCAGAATCACAGAGCTGATGTTACTCTCCTTGTGTTATAAATATTCCTTCCTTGGTTGTGCACACTTTTTATCTTATAGGGATTCCAAATGTCACCATTGTGAACCATCACATCCTTTGGGGGTGTTGTGCCCCTTAACAAGCCCATGTGTCCAGATGAATCGTCGCACCCCTTCGCAGATCCATTTTTCCAAACCAATCATCATGCCCATTTGTAGATCAGATCATCGAAATGAACCCATGCGCTTGTCAAATTTCATGCCCCTTGGGACTGGCGTGCCCCAACCTTAGTGCGATCCATACTTGGGCTAGCCCCTTGGAGTGTTTGCATGCCTAAGGTGCCCACTTCCCAACAAGTGCAACACTTAGGTGTCAGAGCAACCCGAAGTTTTGTCTCCTTGAGGACTTGGGAAATGGGTGAGGGTCGTCGCTCCCATCTAGCTGAAGACCTTACATCCTCCCCCAGCTGAATTCGTTGACGTCCTCAAATTTTTTAAAAAAATATGCAATATCCACTTGAACTCATGCCCCTATCACAACTAAGTCTGTTGGAAACCCCAAATTCTGTCAAAGTTGAAAACCCAAGTTTCCCTACGAAGTGGAAACCCCAAGTTTCCAAAAACCAAATTGTACTGCACCCAACTCCTCACAATCTACTTCCTGAGTCAATATGATCACGTCATCAAAATCCAAGGATGAAAGTCACCCAAATCTACTACACTATCTTACTATAATGTTGTTGCTTTGCCATTGTTCGGCTCTAATGCTATCGTTGATGCCTGCTGTTGTTCCTGAGTCTACACTTAAGGCTATAAAGTGTAGAGTCTAAGCATCTAAAAAGAGTGAAAGAAAAGGAAGGGGAATAAACAACTTGGGGGGATGAAGCTATGGCCGATCTCTGAGTTGTCTTTGTCTAGCTTCTAAATATTCTTGAATGCTGATATATCACTCGATGGCGGCCCATGAACGTTCGAGCTCTGTCCGGGTGGTGGCGGTCTTGAGTATGGTATGGAAAAGATTTAAAGCGATGCTGGTTGATCCGATAGACCGGGTTCGATGTTGGGTTGTCTTATGACGGGTACAATCATGGGGAGAACAAAGCTTTTAAAAAAAGGTGGATGCTTTAAAGTGCTTATCTCAACTTTAGATTAAACAAGGAAAATTCAGTGAAGCCAATCGAAGGGTTTAACGAAAACGAAGGCTGTTTTCCATAACTGAGTTTAAAATCTTGAAACCAAGTGCGAAAACATAGAGATGTCAACAATGTGGGGCATCAATTTCAGAGGAATCCCACGCCGTGGTAGAAGAAGAAAAGACATGAATACCTTGATGAATGCATATCATGTAGAGATCTAAATAATTCACAGGTCTTGTACCCGCTAGTAGCCGATACATAGGAAAAACTGTAAAAAACTAGATACCTAGGACCTGATCACCACAGTAGAAGTTATACTAAATTGCAGCATAAAACATTCATCAAAGACATATATGTAAAAATGACATGAAGCATGAAAAACAAAGGAAAAACACATAACTCAATCTTGACGAAATATGGAGTCTTCAATTTGCTTTGTATTAATCTTGGCTTAAGAGAACTTTCTCTATTACAATCTATTCATGGAAAAAAGCCCTTTCTATTACAATCTTTCTTCTATTTAAACAAACTTCTGAACCTCTGGAATTTCGATCGTTCTGGAAAATTGTCAGTTACAAATGGAAAATTGGAGCATTTCATCTCCTCCTCTTTGCCTTCCCTAGTAAGGGCAGAGCACCTTCCCTTCCCTGCCCTTCAGGTTCTAGAAATAGAACAGGTTGACATCTGTCATTATTTAGCACCAAAAACCTGCCCCTTCGCCTGCTCGATGCAAATGACGCACCTCACCACCAACTGGGCTATCAACCTGGAAGGCTTTGCTTGGTTGCTTGCTTCAAAAGTGTAACAACTCTTCACCAGCTGTGGCAAACTTTTTCCTACTTGTCGGTCCTCTGTGATGATGGAGCATAATTGTAAACTTGGCTATACTAGCCATTTGTCCACTTGGGCCATATAGACTTGGCTTATCTGGGATATCTCCACTTGTTCCTTCTCCATGTTTTCTTTGATGTCCAACAAATGTTTAGCTATATTGATTTTGCCGAGTGTCCCAACACTACTTTCCTTACCAAGGTCTAGCAAAATTTTACTTATCAAAGAGAACGTTTCCTCACAAGAATTATTCACTTTATTAGCTCTCCCTTTGCTTTCTGATATATTCTTCTCCCAGACCTTCAACAGGATATTTCCTCTGGTTTGTTCTGCGATGGATAATTTTGAGCTGACGACTGTCTCTATCTTCGCCGTAGCTATAACATCGTCTTGGAAAGCGACCCGTGCTGCCCCGACTTATCTTTCTCTCGAATAAATGTTTACTAATATTTGATCTATCATCTGGAAATGGTTTTGAATGGTTCCTACCTTTACAAGCAGGGTTTGTTGAGCCGTTAATACCTTATGTCGGATTTCAGTGGCCTAGGATCTGAACACTTTTATGTATACAACCTGGTTCTTGGCCACATCCAATTTCGATTGCAACTCTATAATTTGTTGCCCCTCCTGGCTTACCCGTGTTTGGCTAATTTGCACCGATTGGCGCACCTGCTCGAGGTCGGAACTGAGCTTCTCGATTTCACACAGGTCGGTTGTTCGGGCTTCCTCCAGGCTCTTGCTCACCTCTTCCTTGACATTTGCTTCAACAGTAGCAACTTTAGCTTCCAATTTACTGATCAGGAGGTTATTTCGTTTCAACTGGGCCTTCAAAGTCCCAACTGAGTATTGATTGGCTGTAGCATAAGCCCCTAGTGTCCCGACT
Organism: Picea sitchensis; assembly: GCA_010110895.2. Classification (NCBI taxonomy): domain Eukaryota; kingdom Viridiplantae; phylum Streptophyta; class Pinopsida; order Pinales; family Pinaceae; genus Picea; species Picea sitchensis. Next base: position 11,894 of record SNQJ01S0108532.1, read on the forward strand.
ATCTCCTCTGCGAATTATTCCTTTTTCGCAGCCTTCCCATCTATCATGATTTTAAATTTTTTAGACATTACTCCCTCTTTTTGATATAATTCTTGCCTCACCACGACCTTTCTTTTTTTTTCAAAGAAAAATTCGTTAGGAGGCAGCTCCTCTATAAAAATGGGTGTCAGTTCTTCATTGAAAATCCACCCCGCATTAGGATTCCCCTTTGTGAACTGTAAGGGTGTGATAATAGCAATCAGATTGTCGATTTCCTTGGATGGTTGTTTTGGGGTGACCTCTGTGACCGACTTGTTTGACGTGAGCGACAGTGAGTTGCTCGATCCCTGCGAGGGTATCTCTGCTTGGCCTTGGGCCTGCTTTCCTGGTGTACCCTTTTCGGGGTTTCCTTCCTGCTTGTGGGGGAGTTCGGCTCCTTGCTCTAAGGTTCCATCCTCCCCTATTTTCCCTTGGTTCTTCTCCCCGCTAGGAATCGAGTCCTTTGCACCTTTGGCTTCCATCTACTTTGTAACTAGAAGCTTTGGGGCTTCGCCCTGTAAAATCTGGGGGAGACAACTTCGTCAGTGCTACTGGAATTTCAAAAATTCGGCCATATCTCCGGGTGGCAGGGCTTGAATCTGACTTAGGACATCAGAGAAGGACCTCCCGCCCCGGAATATTTCATCATGAGGGGAATCCTCGTGTTCATATCTTTTCAGGTTGCAACTCGCCAGGTGATTGCTCACAACCTTACTAGGGTCATGCTTCTTGAACTCAATATCCACTAGCTTCATTTATTCTAAAGCCGTAGCCTCGGCTTTGGCGTGGCCAAAATCTAACAAGGAATATGCACCAATATGAATAGGGAAGGGCGGCCATAGCTTTTTTGATACTCCTTTGAGCTCTTTGCTTATTCTGCTCAACACAGTCTATCTAGCGATCTCACGACACAATAGCTTATCAGGCAGGAATAGAGGAAGAGCATATGGAGGGACAAAGATGCCGAAAACCATGATATGCGAAAATTACGCCTCTAGATACCAATCTGCCACGTTGCTTAGGTTGGTCGCGACGCCATATGACACCCTGGGAGGTGGCTAGCCAAAGATGGCGACATGCAATGGCACCATTACCCAGTTGAAGATATCGTAGATGAATTCTTTGGCCTTATCCTTCCAAAGCTTCGAGTGGTAGACATGAATAGGCTCTGTATTAGATGGAGCCCAACTCTAGTTCATTAGTGGGAAAGGTGTCATGAAGCAGATGGCATCCATGATGTAAGCAAACATAAAGAACGAAGTTGCTTTCTTACTCACCCTCTGTGCTCGATATTCAGTAATTCGACTGGTCAGACTGTCAGACAACAGTTTGGCCCAGTCGAAGGAGAAACCCGTAGCGACTGTATGAATGAGTGGCACCCATGGGAGGAAAAAATGGGTAGTGTCTTCCTTCCCATACAACCTGCAGGTCATCGTCGCTATGTACTTGAACTGTGGCTCCAAGGAAGAGATTGAATAGATCCCGTTGGTGTCAGCCCTTAATTTCGCGGGGTGTGAGACCCAATCTTTGACCATATCGGACAAACTTTTTGCATACTGCTCACACTCCTTCTTATTGAAACCTTATAGGAATTCGGCATTGTGAGTAAGGTTCGGCGTGGGTGACAGTTTATACATTTCCCGCAAATGTTATGGCCTGAAGGTACCAATCGTCGTCTTCTGTTCGCTGATAATCATCCTGGTCGGGATGTCCACATGGTCCAACAGCCACCTGATCATATCACAATAGGGAAGAAGCCGGGGCCTTGCCGCTATTTTGTGCATCTCTGCTTGAGTGATGATTTGGTATTTGATTGATAAATCATCCTTCTCGTTGTCGCTAGAATCATCCGAACAGTTTATCGACTTGGATTGCAGGATGTTGGAAACATATGACCATGTCTTGATAGAATTAATACTTCGGGGCGAGGTATCGGAAACAATGTCTGAACCCCAACTTGAACTCTCGGTAGCTGACTTGGGCGTTTTTTGTGGAGCCATGATAGTGAAACCTGCAACTGGACAACCTGTCGAAAAGATTTGAAAATCACAAACAACAGTTAACCTGGTAAAATGGATCTACGCGCAAATAGAAATGAGAACTGAAATAATGAAGGAAAAACTCTCTATCTTGGTCATTTAAACCCCTGGTGTCCTTGCAAACGAAACGGTCAAATCACTTAATAGAAAGATTTATAAGTAAAAACGAGATCCTACTATCTGTCACCTCGCCGTAGTTCAAATAAATGCCATAAATGTTTGACGAGTCATAACACGAACAAACACAAAAACATTTAAAACTTACTCCGTAGATGGTGCGTGTTAAAGGTTGCTTAAAGCGTCAATTAATCCAGTTTAGTTACTTTAATTAAGTGTGTTTTAGTCTTTAATCCCCCCTTTTCGACGTTCACCGTATCGAAATATTTCTCTCCTAGCCTTTGAGCCCCCAAGACCTGAAATCACGATGATGTGATTTAGTTAATTATTCTTGATCTGACTTAAACTCTTAATTAATCCACGCTTAACTAAAGAATATCGCGACTTCGCGACTCAGAGCTATGAAGGTATTGTTTTTTGGGAGAGCGATCGCCGAGTCGCGAAATCGCGACCGTGCTTAACCACGGTTTAAAATATTTACTCCCAACACTTAACCTGGGTAAAACTTAAAACTGTTATCGCCACTTCGCATGTCGGAATACTAAGGATAGTGGGAAACATCGCGAAATAAGAGAACTCCCGAAACTAGCTTTTTGGGCTTAAATATAATATCTCAATTATTTAGAAGAAGGTGGCTCCAACACCTGCTAGAATGGATTGCTACCCACTTCTCTTCAAAATTTTGCATAAGTGTTGAACTCCTCGTGAATCACTAATGCGATCATACTTCAACCAACTCTGCCATGTATCTGCACATTGTGTGTATCAAGTCCTATACTAGTCGGGTGATTAATCCAACTATCACGTCCAAGTATTGAGATGTGCCTCCCCATGCTTGAACTTAGTCTTTTTTGTCACATCTTCGTCACTCCTTCCAACTCCAAATACTAAGTCATGTGTCCACCTTTTCCTCACTATTGCTGCCATCATCTGATCTTCATCAAGGAGATCATCCACAATGTTTAAATGTTTCACTTTGAACCTATTGGTGTGTCTGTACTCTTGACCTCCTTGTCATGTTGTTGTTCTTTCCCAAGTCGTGAACTAGATGAATGGCGAGTGAAACCATGACACTCCTTGAGACTACACACCCTCATGCAAAAAGTGGTCACTTCCTTTCATAATTCGATCCATCCGCACAACCCTTAGACCAATGCAAAGTCTCCCCTCACCTTATTGCACTTTGAATTCACCCAGAAACAAAGTCTTCTACGAAAACTTGACTCCATTTTCCACCTCACGACACAATTAGCAAATATTTACACCAAGATCTGCACGTCCAGATTGCCTTTGCCTTATTAATCCATCACTTGGCCATGATGCAATCTTCATGTCCACACAATCCTCCAAACAAAGGAAAGTACTCAAATCATTTCCTTTTGTGAATTCACCTCTCCACAACACAACATTTGTGATGAGTGTGGCCAACATGAATACACTCCTCAAACGTCCCAATGAACCACCCAAATTTCTCCAAATAGAATGAGTGACCTCAAAGAACTTCCATGCCTTAGGCATGTTCCCACCAATACTTCTGACAACTCTAACCAACGACTTTCTCAGATCTTTGAGCCACCGCACAATCATCCACAAGTCACTTAGGTGTAGTCTGCCTCATCCAATGTCCCATACCTAAGGTGAGCAGACACCACCCAAGTCACTTGGTTTGTGTTCTGCCCATTCAGGTTGACTGCCAACGTTTCTTGGTAGAATTCTTTGTTGAATCCATCCATCTCCTAGATCAAAAATACCTTGCACCTCTTGCAAGCATCCAAACTCTGGCATTATCGTTGCGAATGTCAAGTCATTGCATGAATCAATATATCTATTTAAGGAACCAAGCACCATGGCACCTCATCCATCCTATCAAACTTGGCACATACAGAATTCACACGCCACTTCACTACAACAACCTATCCAATGTGCCTCATCAAAGAGTTAGGCATCTTCCTCAAGCCACCTCCACAACTACATCCATATCTTCCTAAGTCCACCATAGGACTCATCCAAGCAGGTCTCCCCGAGCTCTCTGGACATTCACCCTCAAGTATTCCAATTTTCAACATGGAAATAAAATAAACTTGATCCACCAAGTCATTCGCCTTCCATTCAAAGAAATCAACAAAAAACTTAGGAAATGCAATAAGTCAAAACCAACCATACCTTTACAACGACATCCTTGGTTTCACTCATGGTTCAAGTTTGTTGTCTTGGGCCTGCACTTTCCCAAGCAACCAAATCTCTGCATGAAATCCCCTAAATCACTATCCGTAGCTCCACAAACTTGCAAGGCCTTCACTGTGATACAAGGCCGAGTCCATCCATCCACTTCAAAAATTCATCTATGTCCCAAACTTCACATGCAATTGGTTGAACTCATCTCTAATGTCCTACCATCTCTGCACATTGAATGCTTCCACTTCAAGGCACCATGCACACACCGTCTGATTTAGGACCCATCCAAGGTGTCTCCCTAGCCTGACATTCACCCCTGCGCATTCCAATTTTCAACATGGAAATAAAATAAACTTGATCCACCAAGTCATTCGACTTCTCCATCCAAAGAAATCCAATACAAAATCCTAGGGAAATGCATAAGTCAAAACCAACTATACCTTTCCAACGAAATCCTTGGCTATACCCATAGTTCAAGTTTGTTGTCTTGGGCCTGCACTTTCCCAAGCAACCAAATCTCTGCATGAAATCCCCTAAATCACTATCCGCAGCTCCACAAACTTGCAAGACCTTCGTTGTGATACAAGGTTGATTCCATCCATCCACTTCAAAAATTCATCTATGTCCCAAACTTCACATGCAATTGACCGACCTCATCTCCAATTCCTTGCCATCTCTGCAAGTATATTGAATGCTTCCCACTTGCTGGCACTACATGCACAATCATTCATTTCTGCTTCATATGATGTTAAATTGACTAGTGTAATTTCTGCAAAGAGCTAACTCCATCCCAAGGTTGTGGTCAACCTGACTCTGGCTAATTCAATTCAAGGATTCAACTGGTTTCTTAATCTTAGAATTTAATTCCTTGCAATAACTTTGCAACAATTAACTCAATTCCCACTGTATCACTTCCACAGCTTAGATCTATGAAAAGTCGTGCGACAAATCCTATGTCCATCTTCTTTTCTCAAGTGCTTTATTCACCCAATGAACTATGTGCCTAGTCTCTCTAAGGTGTGCACAATAGGTCTCATTCTACATATCAAACCGACCAACTCTGCTACTAAACTTCTTTCCAAGGACAACTTCATAAGTCTACTGATGAATTTTATGATCACCCGCCTATCCAAGTGCTTCATCTCAATTATAAAATTTGTTGTTGGTATACAAGATGTAAAGCCTGTGATCAATCTACTACTACTCAGATTTATATCAATTGAACCTTTGTGTAAGTCTGATGGAAATTCCCACGATGACCCATTTCCGGGCCCACCGAATGGTTCACCTAGTCTACGAGCGCTCCCACTGAACCGACTTCACAAAAAACTGCCTTTCAAAGTTCACTCCGATACTCATCTAATATCAATATAGTGGGGTGAAGATCTCACCAACCCTTCTCCAAAATATGCAAATTTGAAATAAGCTCGATACCATCCACACGTCCCCATAGTGTTCCTAGTGGAATCTTGCGATCGTGCACCTATTGAGGGAATGTGACACCACAATGTTTCCTCTTTGGTCAGCTTGGCAACACCATGACACCCATCCCATCTATGCATCTTCACCTATAGCATATCCATACTTTGTTCTATGCTATCGACGAGTCACACTCATACTCCAGTGCAACTATTGTATACTTGGACAATTGTTAATGCTATTAACACTTAGTCATATATAAGCATACATCCATGATATGAAGAGAACACTTGTGAAACAAATAAGATAAAATAAAAAATATAGTGAGTGACACAAACTCTCTAACACCCACTAAGTCTTTGTTAATGAAAACACCATAATATGAGAACTGGGTTTGGTTTATAAATGGAAGCTGAGTCACACAACTTGTATCACCTCACCAAGAAACTCATGCATAGATTCATCACACTAAGACTCTCTGTCGCAACTGTCTCTGCAACCTTTTGTGGTGCACCTCAAATGTGCCTCCAGCTGCATAATTGTTGTCTCTTTGTTTTCACAAACTTTGTTTCTTCATTTTCGTAGAATTCATAGATTCAGTTCTGTCGCACACATCTCTCTAATAGACTTGCATTTCTAGACTTCCCAAAAAATTGACCCAAGATAATCTCACCCAACTCTATCCATTGACTCCTCCTCAATTCAACACAAGTCCTCCCATGTGAATCAACTTGGCTCCTTGAGGGAGATCACACCTCTTCGTCTAAGTCAGCCTGTAATTCAGAGCATAGTTGATCTTTTCTCTCCTTGTTTTCTAAATTTGCCTTCCTTGGTTGTGCACCCTTGTTCTCTCATAGAGACTCCAAAGGTCACCAACACAGCCATTAAGGCCCTTTGGGGGTGTCGCACCTTCACAAACTCCAAACCAAACTAATCATCGACCCTTCTGTGTGGAACTCCTGGGCTCTAGACTAAACCAATTTTCTACTTTCATGGACCTGATTTCCAAACGAATGAACCCATGCGCTTGTCAACCGTCATCCCCCTTGGGATCGACGTGCCCCAACCTTGGTGCTCTCCATACTTGGGTAAGCCCCTTGGTGCATTTTCATGCCAAAGGTGCCCACTTTCCCAAGTAGTGCAACACTTGGGTGCCAGAGCAAACCCAAGTTCTGTCTCCTTGAGAACTTGGGTGAGGGTCTTCGCGCCCATCTATTAAAAGACCTTACACCCAACACCATGACATGACATTAGAAAAGAAACTTTTATTGGGACTTGTCTTCTTCCTTTCGAAGTTTGTTTAATATCCTAGGAGTTACCAAGATGGAGTGCGAATATACTAAAGAGAAATGATACTAATAACTCAATCAAATATTGCTTGAATCAACTATTCTCGATTACAACTTGTAATTTTTATTTTTATTTTATTGAAAATTGGCTTACACCCTTTTAATCAAAGTCTTGTCAAAGACCAGGAAATTCATAAATAATAAATAAAACCCATTTAGTTTCCATGGCAAAGTTCAATCAAAGTCTTCTCAAGAATATAAAATTTATAAATGATAATTCACTTATGATAGTTAAACAAGGGTTGCAAGGCAACGCACTCCCTACCTTTGGTCAGTTTGCAAATTGATAATAATAATGATTTAAAACTGTAATAAAATTAAATTATATAATTTGTAAAACTAAATAAAAAATGATAAAACATCTTAATGTTTTTTATATTATATAATATGTAAAACTAAATAAAACTTTGTAAAACACCTTAATGTTTCTTATATTATTAGGTATATTTATAATAATTAAAAAAATAAAAACATCTCATTGTTTCTTATATTATAAAATATGATTTAAAAGTTTAAAAATTACATACAAATTTCTATAAAACTATAATAAAAGATTAAAAAATGTTAAAAAATGTAAATTGATTGAAATTGAAAAATTAAAAAAATATCAATAAATGTAAAATTATTGAAATTAAAAGATTAAAAAAATATTAAGAAATATAAAATTATGAAATTAAAAAAATATTAAAAAATGTAAAATTATTGAAATTTTAGTAAGTGTGAAAAAGTTGACATTTAAAATTTACATTTTTACCTCATTTGAAAAAATAGTAAAATATTAGATTTTATACAATATTACATTATATTACATTACTCTAGGTGAAACCTTTTACAATATTATATTTTAGTATATAGATAAAATGACGACTACCCATTACTTTTAAAATTTCAAAAACCACTGGATATATCTTTAGGGATACCATAACACTACGAAATATCTCTTTGGGGATACCACAACTTTATTTTAGTTTACGTATGGTCAAGACATTAATTGCGAATACAATAGCTTTGAAATTTGAGCATTACTTTTAAAATTTTAACCATTACTTTTAAAATTTCAAAAATTAATGAATATAGCTTTAGGGATACCGCAACACTACGAAATATCGCTTTGGGGATACCACAACTTTATTTTAATTTATGTATGATCTAGATATTGATAGCTTCGGAATTTGAGCAGATTTAACCTCATCCTACGTGTCAAGTAAGAGTTGGCTTCGAGATTTGAGCAGACTTAACCTATACTTGTCCAGTAAATGCTAGTTTCGAGTTTTCTTTACCTTGGAATTGTAGTCAAAATGTAATCATTATAACAATTAAGTTTGTATCCGACAATAAATTTTATTGGTTGTTTAGTTCGGTAAGAAGTTCTCATGAATTCTTTTATATAAAAATATTAATAGAGTAGTTTTATTTATTTTAAATCATAAAACAATTTAAACAAGAGTTGTATGGCAGCTTAGTCCTTGCCTTTTGTAAGTTTAGAAAGATAGATTTAGAGATTGATTTAGAAATTAAAATTATAACAAGTCTAATATAACATCAATCATACGTTACCCTATTCTTGCTAGTAAATATTATTTATTTATTAATATGGAATTTGGAATTCGATAAATCATACACTTACTCTACTTTAGCTAGTAAATATTATTTATTTATTTACTAGCAATAGTAAATATTATTTATTTATTAATATGGAATTCAGAATTCAATTAATTTAATTAGGGGTTGTCTACTTTTTTTTTTTTGTTTTTCACCCAAATGCTGACAAAATCACTATTTTAAACCCTTGGGACACTAGCACACATGGATGAATGTTCAGTTCTTTTTTCAGTACTCTAGATTATAATGGTGGGTTCTTCTTCAGAACTCCTATATTAAAGACAAAGACGTGGAAATATTTAATTATGTTTTAAAAATGTATATAGATTGGAAATTTCTTTTATTCTTTGAAAACATTCAAGATAACACAATGCTATTAACTTCTAAAACCCTATCCTACTACTGCACTTGTTTATTATTACACTAATATATATTATTAAATTTAATATCACTAGTTTATTATTACACTAATATATATTATTAAATTTAACCTAAATATAACTTGTAATATTATATATAAATAGTAACAATTAAATTACTTTTAATATATTATAATATATATATAATATAATATAATATATTATAATATAATATAATATTAACAATATAATATTATATAATAACTTTTAACAATATAATATTAACTTTTAACTATATATATATATATATATATATATGGGGTTAAAAATGTTAACTTAATATATTGAAATATTTTCTAATTATTATATTAGTTTTTAATATATAAAGCTAAGCTGGAATTTGAAAACAAAACTACACATTAAATTTTAAAATTTTGACACTATATTTTTTTTTGACGATAACTGTTAGAGGAATTTTATTAAAGGTGGCA
>SNQJ01S0108534.1:0-17157 GCA_010110895.2 Picea sitchensis
CTCATCAAGGACAATACATATTATATTACATCAATCATCAATCAATAAATCCTTTGACATCAATAAATCACTTGACATCAATCAATCAAACCATTGGCATCAATGACAACATGATCCAACAATACACAAGTCCTTGATCAACCCAATACATCTGACTTTGTTGGAGTCAAAAGAGTGTAAATCCTTGTAATGTCTGGTGATCTCAGGTCCCAGTGCTTCCATCACTGCTTTAGGCATCAGGTTATGAGAAGATCCCGAAGCTAACATAGCATTGTGCAGAATCAAGTCGTGTATATTAAGGCTGATGTAAAAAGGAGCGACAACACCAGTGTCAGTCTAACCATCAACTTCAAGGCCAAACATGAGTTCAGGTTGATCATCGGTAAGATTTACCGTGTCCAAATGATTCGTCGTTCCAATGGTTAAGGCCTTCATGCCTATATCAGTCTCAATGCTCAGCGCTTTTATCACCTATGATCAGTAAGCATCCTTACTCATCAACTCAGAAAGGGGAATGGGAATTTTCACTTTGGCTAATTCCCCTTCGAGGCTGAAAGGAGTAGGTTCTCTGCTTTGGCTCAACAATTCTGATTTGTCCACCATAGTTTTCTGAGAAGAAGTACTTGGTCAATTGGTTGATGAAACCTCAGTCTGTATTGATCTTTGTAAAATGGTAGGGTTTCTTTTTGCTGGAGTTTCAGCATTACCTTTCTTGGGGATCTTTTTGGTAGAAGGATCAGGAGCTTTCTTGGTTTCGACTGTTTTCTTTGTTTTGGTTACCTTTTTTGGGGAATTTTCATCTGTCTTTTTACTTTGCAGATTGTACTTCCTGTGTACCTCCATAATGGAATTTTTGAATGCCTGTTGTTCGGTCTCTTCGGCTTCCTCACTCACCTCTGTTTGAGAAACAAGGAAAATTTCTTGCTCTTCCTAAGTAAGGAAAATGGCTTCATTATCACGAATGCCCATGAGGTTTATGTGTGTGTATTCTAATTCTTCAATTACCTCCTCACCCTTGTCGACATAATTTTCTTGTAGAGGTGGTCTGATATATTGATCAGGACCCCTCTGTTCTCTTTGATCCCTAGGATCTCTCTGCCTGATTTGAGGAGGATTTCTTCTGAAGTTAGGATTCTGAATTTATGGAGCAGGTTGGTTTTCTCTAGGAGGATTTATTTTGGTTATAGTAAGTCTCTTAATCATCCTCTCCACTGCTCTAGCTAAGGAATCTAGTTTTTCATCAGAAGAAGATGTGGAAGGTTCCTCTTTAATCATGACTCTCCTCTCCATCCTCTGTCGTTCTCTTTTAGCCAACAGGTTGGCCTCTACACTTATCACGCTTTTCTTCATTTCCTCCAGGGTTGTGGAGTTTCTTTCCCTTAATTAATACGACATATCAACGTCGAAACCGTCAGAGAATTTTATCAATGCCAAACCTTATGGAGGTTTAATATCAGCTAGAATCACATTGTACAGATTGTTGAAGTGGGTGCAGTAGTCTTGTACTGTCTCTCCTTGATTCCTTCTAATGTTTTCGTATTCTGACAAGATTTGGAGAGGATTTTTCTTTACCTCCCATCTATCCAGAAAAATTCTTTGAAATGATGTAAGGTCAACCAATGAAGCAACACGTAACCCTCTGTACCATTTCTTAACGTCACCAGTCAGACTCTTCACAAAAAGTCTCATTTGAATGTCTGCTTCATCCACTTCCTGCAAGTCAAAATAGTCATTCATTTTATCAACATGTTGTTGTGCGTTCAAGGGCCCCGTACCATCGAACTGTGGGAGTCTCGTTTGATAGTCCTGGGGCATGTCATGTAAAGGTGCAAGAAACACCAAGGGAGCATATCTAGCCACCATGATAGGTGGAGGGGGTGGGACAACAAGCTGAATGATAGGTGGGGTGGTGGCAGGAAATGAGGAGGATGAGGGACTAGCTGGCACAGAGTGAGCAGTTTGAGGTTTTGTAGTGGGGGATAGTATTTCAGGGGTCCAAGGTTGCAAGTTGGATAGATCTAAAATGGTTTCAGTCACAAAGCTATCAGATTTCGTTCTAAATAGGATTTCTTCCAAAATGGTGTTAAAGTCGAGATCTTGAAGGGAAATAAGTTCCTCTGGAAGAGAAAGGGACCTGTGAAGGGGACTATGACTTCATGAACCTTCTGCAATGGTTTTCTTTCTGAGTAACTGTTCTGTATTATCAGTTGTTATCGCAGGTTTCGGGTCTGGGTAGGATCGAGTGTAAACTCTTTTAAGAGCCAGATTTTTTTAATTTTTATATATTTTTATATTTTTATGAATTCAAAATTACTATGTACATGCATTTAACAACCTCTGAACATTATTTCTTTCTCAGATTTATAATTTTTCAGAAAAAAAAAATTCTTCTAGGGAAAAAAAAGACGTGGGGTTGAATGAATGTTCAGTTCCCCAGTATAGTTGCCACTATGTTAACGCTCCGTAAATTCCCAGAGGTTGTCAGAGAAGAAGGAATTTACTAGAGGTAACTTTATCCAACCACTTCGAAACTGGAATCTAGCCCTACCAGTTTCAGACAGGGATCTCTCTGTATGATTTAGTTATGTTTTAACTTTGAGATATTAGGATAGTTAAACAAAATAAGATTGAATGGTTTGTTGTTGTTTTTGTTAAGTTGGATGAAAAGGTTTTTACGCCTCCGTTGGGCTATGGGGTCTATATTAGAAATATATAAATCTAAACAAAAATTAAAAGATTATTTTCATAGGGAAAGATAATGCATTCATTGGATTCTTTAGCTGTAAAGTGATGAATAGTAGAAAAGATAAGAATATCAATTAAAGTAAAGAAGCATTTAATAATTTCTTCACTGTAATATCAGAAAGATAAACATTTAGATCTTTCAAAGCCATAAACAGGGTATACAAAGATAAATCCTGCAACATGCGCTACTTTTAAAAGATTTAGATTAGAAAACAATATGACAACTGAGGGAGAAAAGCATTCAACATAGAAAGGAAAAACATCACCAATGAATAACACGTGAGAATCCTGTGAAACATCTCTTTGTATTACTGGAAGATCTCTTGATAAAAATTACAGTCTTTTTAGCTTACAGGGCATAAAGATCAACCCTTGGTACTTCAAAGTTTGAAGTATTTATAATAAAAAATTACATACGATCATGTCATTAAAGATCAGGACGTGAAAGTTCTAAATTTAGCTAACTAACTCAACAGGATACAAAAATTCAGGAACTGTTTGATGATGTGTTGAAACTTCATACTGATTTCTGGGGTAAACCATTGGCGAGGCCTTTGCACGACCTCATTTGACTGGATAGATGACTAGGCTTGGACACCTCATCTCTTACTTGATCATATTGCATAACTCTTCCCATCGAAGGTTACTGGGAATGCTTACTTTGAGAAATCTTCGGTATACTTCGTCCATATCCATATACTTGGAAAAAGTTGGCTTAATGATGAAAATGTAGTAGATTTCGTGTTGTATGCTAATGTCTGACTGAAAATATTCTAAGAACACCTTGCCTATGATACTGCTCTGTATTCCCGAGAATTTTGAACTATCTTTAGCCACAGTGGCTAATTTCTTTTTATAATCAGAAAGTGTCATTAACTTGTTGTTTATGACCCTTAAGCCAGAGAGGCCTTTCTTCTACAGAGCTTCAATTTTACTGAAAAATATTTTCACTCCTATGTCCATAGCCTAGACCTTTTCCTCCAGTTTCAACATCAATCCTCTTTTGGCCAAGACCCTCTTGACCTCAAGGATGGTTTTTTTCCTGTCTTCAATTTTCAAATCCTCTAACTCTTCTCTAGTTTTTGAATTCAGTAATTTAATGATCTCAGTGGCTTCTGCGGGCATCTCTCCCAATTCTCCTCTTATCTTCTCAATTGCGTACTTGCTTCTTTGCACCAGTCCATTTTGATCGAACATGATTTGTACCATAGGCCATATTTCATTTATGGATTTGGTGATATCCATCCAGACATTTTCCTTGACCTCAACAAGTGTTTTGCCTACCACTGTTTTCTTTTGAAGCTATAGAAATTCCTGTTTGAGCTTGTCTAATGTTTGTTTCTCTTTAGAGTAGTTTTCTTGGTAAGAATACTTGAGCTCCTGAAGGTTCTCAACCTCCTTTTTAAGTATGCTAATCTCTGTCTCTTGAAAATTCATCTCTTCCATGGATTTTGCCAGTTTTACTATCTTCTCCAGAGCTGTCAGTGGAGTTGCTGAGGGAATTTATGCTGTAGATGTTGTGCTTACTCCTGTGAGTGGAAATGAGCTCAATGGAATGACCTCCATAGGATTTGATTTTTCCTTCTCCTTCAATAGCCTTTCCAGTTCTACTTCCATCTGTTTCAACTGTGCATTCTGCTCCATGATCAAATTGAGCATCTCATCCTTTTCCCCTTCTGTCTCAGCTATCTCCTTTGCCTGTGCATATTCTGTAAGTGGCAGTTTCAACTGTTTCCTCAGAGAGGCTATATCAACATTTTTTGTCTTAAGAATCTCCTCAACTGTTTTCACATTTGAGGGGTCATACTCGATCTTGAGGACCAATTCTTCCAACGTATTAATTATGTTATCCTTGGCAAAGGATGATATCTTTTCTAATTTCAGCTATGTTTGGACATTGCTCAGAGATACCTATAATTTAGTGGCCATAGTAGAAGCATTTGCCAACGTGGAGAAAATCATTTCCCCAGTTTGCCTGTGTAGATCCATTTGATCAACAAGGTGCACATCCCTAGTATAAAACTTGAATGTTGCCCTTTTGTAATCAGTGATAGCTTTCAGGTTCGGCACCTGTGCCTGTAGAAAAGCCATGTGCATTCTACCCTTTTCTATATCGAATGCAGAAAACTGTCTGTGCTGTGAAGTTGAAGTCTGTTTCCAAAATTGAGCATATGTATTGTTGGTCAGCATCTGATTTGTCTTTTTGATCAGGTCATACTTCTCAAAAATACTCAATTTTGGTCCTACTTTACTCGGTTGGTCGACTAGTGGAGTACTTGTGGGCTTCTTAGGAAAAACTATAAAGAAGATCTGCTTTCTTCTTGTGCTAAGAAGTGACTAATCATCTGTCATGGTTTCAGTGGATTGGATTCCCTTTTCACCAGCCGTGTCAGGTGTGTGACTGGATTTGGGCCTTTTGGTGTGTAATTGGAAATATTCAGCTGAGACTTCTGTGACGGAAGGTGAAGTATCCTTCCTGGATATTTTCTCTTTGGTAACCTATGGTGTAGTTTTTTGTGAGATGATGACCGAAGGGTCCCGCTCTTCTATCTCGACCAGAGTGTTCGACTCCCATTCTGTTTGATTCGTGAACTGCTCTATCTCAGGCTTGCGAGTATGAACATATGGGCCATTTTTGTTTTTAATCCTCATCTAAGAAATTATCCTACACGAATCATAGTGCCAAATGAAACTAAAAAAAAACTTCATTTATTTCAATAGTCTGTCTGCTTCTCCCCGGTGCCTCGACTGTTGTAGATGAAAGATCCTATTTTCCCTTTAATTCTAAGTTGTTGTTTCTTTTTCAGAGATACAAAATGTATGTCATCCAAGTTAATCATTTTCCATATGTATTCCAGGGAAAATATCCTCACGGGTAGATACTTGGGAAATTTGTATGGAGACAACTCGCATCCATATACTCTAATCTCGGTGTGATTTTGGTAAAGATACCAATCTCCAGTTTTTGCTAGGTCTGAGAGGTGTAAGATCCTCTGAATATCCTCATTTATTCTCGGTTCGAGTCTGCCACTAAGCATGCTCACCACTGGATGGTAGAACTGCTCGATAAACTATTTGAAGCTGAATTCTATAGAATTTTTTCTGAGTAGCGAAGTCCAAGCTATTACCGCTTGTGACCTCCCATCCTTGTCCATCTTCTTCATTGAAAATAAGAATTTTTCCACCTGAAATAAAGTGAACATGCAGGCCAGTATTGAGGAATACCGGAACATGCCCTCTGTGGTGAAATTTGAAAATTGTTCATGAATATTGTTCGCCAAGAAAGTGGTGTAATCAAACTGAGTGGCAGGTCTTTCTTCCGCGGAGAAAATTGACAAGAAACCCAATATGGGTTCGTCCACCCATTGGTCAGAAAAATACCCAAGAAGAGCACAGAGCGATGATATGACTTGGTTTCCCTTTACTGAGAACATGGAGGAAGGGTACGGGGGATTTGTATTCGGGAACTGAGCAGCCTAAGGGAGGAAAAGCTCAAAAATCTGGGCTCTTTGAGGGAAATATAACTTCTGGTAAAGCTCTATGATGACTTTAAGATTGAAAGGGGAGGAAAAATCATCTCTGGGTATCTGCATCATCTGATTGATGGCTTCTGGTGTAATGAAGAACATATTCTCTCCCGACGAAGAGACTATGACTCTCTGGTCGGGGAGGTAATGTGCCTGACATTTGAGGGAAAAATTAGAGAAATGGTGGAACTAAGGGAAAAGATACAGAGGAAGGTTGGACTCCCAGAGCCTAATTTCATTGATCTAGTCTAAGAAAACCTCTTTGAGCCATGACTTCCAATCCGTGAAGTCAAATTTGCAGTTAGTGTATGCAATTAAATTATCTTTGTTGGCCAAATCAATCCTGTCAAGGTCGACAGGAGGTAGGAGGAAAAGGCTTTCCTTGGCTTCTATTTTCTTTGATTTTGGTGCCATCACTGTGAAAATACCTGCAAGTCAAACAAACGTTAGTGTGGATGACAATGGTTTTGGATGGTTGACTAAAATGGAGGGAAAATGGGGAAACTATGCTCTGGTACGATGACATAGTAAGCAATGGGAGAATGAAGATAAAATGGTAGTTTTGAGGAAACGGATACCCGTTGGGCACGGGGGACAGATCAGTAGGCTAACAGATAAGTTAGCCAGTAATAAATTGCCAACGGGTCCTTTGGAGCGTGAGATGGCAGGTAACAATGAATGAAAAATATGACTGGGTGATGTGGCAGGTGTTGATTGGTAAGTGACTATGGTGAAGGGACTTGTAACAGGTGAACAGGGAGAATGGATTGACAGAGTAATGAGACGTGACCTATAGGGGAACAAGTGGAGAATGATATCATGGGGTGATGGGGGTATGTCAGAAAATGGTAAGCGATGGGAGTCTGGACCAATGGATCTTTTCCACATAGAGAAAGGGGCCCACCAGATAAATCACTCCATTCTGGAGCCCCCCTCCCCTATTGTTAAAAGCAGACCGGTCGAGGGGGTTTGAAAATCACCATTAGCCGTCCATCGGTGTGCCTGTTGCTGGACCGTAGATCTGAGCGCGATGTTTAACCAACATTTTGAACCCCCCCAACCATTAAAAGCAGAACGGTTGGGGGGGGGNTGTCAGCGTCGTATAGATGCGTGCCTTCTTTATACATGATTCCGGACCCCCCCTGTCGTTAAAGGTAGAACGGTCAGGGGGAGGGGGGAGGGGTGTCTGGAAAAGATTGTGAACCATAGATCTCAGCACCAACGTCTTAGTCGTTCATCTATGTGTTGTCTTTACTCTGTGAGTGCAAGGTCATATTTGCTCCAAAACTTAGGATAAGTGCATTATGTGGATTCGCCCAAGCTTTATCTGTTTTTATCACCATGGTGGTTAGACATCAAACCTTTAAAACATCAAAGATATGGTTCAATATCAATCATCACACCTGCTTTATTGAAATAAAGCAAACTACCTTATGCTCTAACCTAATTACCTATGACATTTATCCCAGATTAAACTGTGGACTAATAAATTACTCTATCCTAGGGTTATTTGACCAAGATTAGGCAGTTTGGTCAAATTTATTCACTAGCTAACCTAATTTGCTTGGCTAATATTAAACAGTTTAGCCATGCTTATTCACTACTCCTATCAACATCAATTTAAAAGGACTTGGCCATGATTAAACTGTATGAACCAAGTCATTGTTATTGCATGGGACTCTATTCAATTTCTTTTATTCCCTCTTTTATTCTTTTCTTTCTTTCTTTTCTTTTTTCTTTTTCTTTTCTTTTTCTTTTTCTTTTCTTTTTCTTTTTCTTTTCTTTTCCTTTTTTTTCTTTTCTTTGCTTTCAAATTATTTGTAGAATGAAAAATCATTTGACAACCAAAACAATAAAAGGCTAAAATTTTCAGTCACCAATTGATCCTATAAATTATAGGGTTATAACAGGGCCATTGATTTCATTTGACCTATAAACCCACCATGAAAGCGCACAAGAGCAAGGTACATAATTACATCTATAGAGTACTTGACCAGATGGGTCGAAACAAGAGAAGTTAAGGACTGTAGTGCAACTATAGTTGCACGCTTCATATTTGATGACATCATAACCAGATTTGGCTGCCCAAAGATCCTTATGAGAGATCAAGGAACACATTTCATCAATAAGACAGGCGAAGACCTTATTGAAGAATTTTCAGTTCACCATCAGAAGAGCACATCGTACCATCCACAAGCAAATGGGATAGTTGAAGCATTCAATAGGATTTTGGAAACAACACTAACCAAGATTTGCAGTGTGAACAGGGATGATTGGGATTTAAGAGTACCAACAGTATTATGGGCCTATAGAACCAATTGCAAGAAACTAACAATGGAGACCCCTTTTAAGTTGGTATATGGACTTGAAGTTGTTGTTCCAATGGAGTGTTTGGTACCAAGCCTGATAATTTTAGCCTTTACAGATATGGACGACCCCTGAGTTGTTCAAGAGAGGATTTCACAGCTGGTTGAACTAGAGGAAGATAGATTCATTGCAGGATTCCATCAACAAGTATAGAAGGAAAGAGAGAAGGCCTACCATGATAGGCACATCAGGAAGAAGGCATTCAAACAAGGTGATCTAGTCCTAATATATGATAGTAAGTTAATAAAACATCATGGGAAGTTTTGAACGCATTGGCTAGGGCCATACGAGATAGCTTATGTTATAGAGGGAGGAGTTGTGCAATTGAAAACTTTGAATGGAGAATGGAAGGAAGGATTAGTGAATGGGAGACAGTTGAAATCATACTATGACAACCAGTTTTCCCACAATTCTCAGTAAACACAAGAAGAAGTGGGTCTAGGTACCAGGTGTAGTTGAAACTGGGTACTAGGCACGGAAAAGATAGTTTGCACAAGGGAAAGAGAGGAGGCATCGAGTAGAAAGTAGAGGCTACACTGTGCAGTCAGAAGTCAAAGTAAAAGAGAAAGAGCAGATCTGAAGTGCCTCAAGACAAGTCACAAGTGAGTGTTGGGGGCCTTTTGGCCCTTGGTTAGGGAAGTATGTGAAGATCAAAGTATAAAAGGGAGAATGTGAACTTCACAGAAGACACAATGATTGTTACTGGGTCAAAATGAGCAAAAGAGCAGAAAATCTGGAGCAAAGTCCGAGAAAGCAAGTCATTGAATGAGGATATCAGGGACGACAAATAAGAAAGAAATATGGATCATGGACAACTCAACAAGCAGGAAAAGCCACTATTGGATTCTTTGGAGCACCATGTGAGAAGGAAGGAAAGACAAGCTAGCAAAGCCCTGAAAATACAGGTCAAGTTGACCTAGGGTTTTATACACCTAGGGTTTTGGTATCTAGGGTTTTGGACACCTAGGTTTCGGCCTAAGGATTTTGGTGAGCTATTGTAATGTATAAATAGAATTCAAGAAGACCTGGGTTGGGTTGGTGTCAATATTGTCATTTTTTGTATTGATTGATCTAGTTGTTGTTGTGAGAGACTGTTGTTTCGAGAGAGAGAAGTGTTGAGGGTGAAAACCTTCTGGTATTGTAAGATCTTCAGCTGGGTGTGAAGATGAACCCTCCAACTGGGTGCGTAGGGAGGGAAGAGAAAGAGAGGATAAGAAAGATCTACTAGCTAAGAGTGTAGACAAGAAATGTATGATTTACCTTAATATATTATAGCATAGTTCTATGGAAGTATCCCTAGAGAGAGAGTGAACCATGTACATCTTGTGTTGTGTGTGATTAGTATTTTATATCTTCCATTGATATACTGTGATTGTATTACTGTTTTAGAGATGATAAGTAGATGTGAAGAATAGATCTAAATTGATAAGTGATATATGAATGATGTGTTGTTCTTGTGTTAAATCCACTTGATATTCCCTTTGGTTGTAGACATTTATGTCCTGCAACCCCCTCATAACTGCTTCAGGTGAGACTGCATCTACTTTGAAGGTGTTTCCTAAAGGGCCAATAGTTAGGGCTTGTTGGTACGCTCTTGGAGCTGAACCCTGGGTCTACCCCTGTGCCAATAGGTATAAATAGATATTCTCATAACAAAATATTCCAATGGGAAGGAACGCCTCAATCAATGTAGTTCCATCCATTATGGTGAGGTCGCAACGGTCCAAGGGAGAATGTTCCGGTAATAACTGTGTTTCTATCCGTTCTAGAGCATCGTTCTAATGGTCATAATGCCTCGAACAGTCATATTGTTTCGTCATGGTGAAGTGTCAATCTGTGTTGTATTGATATTTCAGTGAAGCTCAATTTATGGAAACCTTCCTTCTGCGAAGTCTTCCTTGGAGCTTCTTGCATTTTTTCTAACTTTTCTCTCTTCTTACTAAGCTTCCTGGCCTTCTTTATTGTGATCTGAACCACTGGTTTCCTCTTTCCATTATCATTCTTATCTCCTCTTGGCATGAAAACTTATCACTGTGGAGGTTATTTCATAGGTTTCAAGGGTAATACTTCTTCTCTTTCTGGGGTAGGTGCTCTACTCTCTTGTACAGACAGGTGTCTCCAATCTTCCTATGTCTTTTCAACTTCAACGTCCATATCTTTTGTCCTTAGTAGCTTTGATTGGTTCTCTTGTTCTTCTAGTAAGTGCGTTATTCTCCTAGCCATGAAATATCTTAGTTCTTGATTTTTTGTTCTAGATCCTCCTCTTCTTGTTTCCTTCGTATCTAATCTTTCTCAATCCAGGTTTTTCCTAGCAATATAGAAAATGGGGTATTGTTCTCAACAAATTTAACGATATCAAATTCTTCTTCTGTCGAAGTGCCATGAGAACTCATATATGTCTAGGTAAGTCTTCCACATAGGGTTATCATATTTCTTCTAAATAATACTATTCCTCCTAATGAAGGAACCATAGCAGGCTTTCCCAAAATTTCCCAAGTTCTTTCTATCATGATAGTCACCTATGTTTCCTCATCCAAGACATAGTCTATGTCGAACTCTCCTATTCTTGTTTATATGTACTCTTTCTCTTTTAATACCTCTGATAAGTTGATATCTCTATGATCGTTCAAGGTTTCTTTCATCTATAGTAATATAGTTTCTTATTCTTTCTGGGGTTCTATCATATCCTTAGTTTCTTGGCTTGTCTCATAGTTTTATCCTCGCATATTCATCTTTTCAACTTTTGCAATCATTCTAGGGAAATCCAAAACTTCATGGTCCATAGATTTACAACAAAGAAAACTAGGACCTCTACCAGGGAATTCCTTAGAAAGATGTCTCGGTCTTCTGCAACTATAGCAAAGAGTTAATCCTCTCTTTCTTTTAAACGATCCCCAACCTTTCCTGTACTGCGCACTAGGATCAAAGTAACTAACTTGCAAAAAATTATTTCTACAATCCTGAATCCATTTGTTAGTCCAAACATTATTTATATGCATAGGGATAACATACCTTTCATTATTTTTATCATATCTATTCATATCGAATCTTGTTTCTTCTAGTTGTACCCTAGTTTTCAGAGTAGGACAAAATTTATGAAACATGCCTAGATTCATTCTTTCGAAACAATTTTTTTCTCTTATATTACCTTTTTCATAGCACAAAGATTCAAGATCTTACTTATTTTCTTCATATCGTACTTCTCTTCTTAGCACAGAGCTTCACAAGTCAAGTAGAATATTGCACACTAAAGTAGCAGATCTACGCACAAAGCTTTCTTTTCTTTAGTTCCCAGCAATCATAGTTTCAGGTCCCGACAACAGAACCATTTTTTGGCATAGGGGTAGACCCAAGGTTTAACACTTCAATAGCGCACCAAAAAAAACCTAACTACCGTCCCTTTCAGCAACACCTATGAAGCACATGAAGTCTCACCCGAGGTAGAGGTAGGGGTGGTTGTAGGACTCAAATGTATGCAACCTAGATGGGACACAGATCTGTGATTACACCACTCTAACAAAGCACTTAGCAGTTAGCATTCATGAGTAGTTAACCCTTATTCACATTAGAGATCCAAACCCTAGTTATAGAACAACACAATATTCAACCAGATCTAACACATCTAAGCACTTAACATATGGGAAGAGATCATATCTGACATTCATTCACATCACTAAGCACTTAATCTATCGTACCATATTCATCTAAAAAATCATTACTACACTAAGCTTAAATAATATGAACAATATAACAACCATAATGCACAAAGAAACCATAACACATGATATACGTGGTTCACCCTAGCATGGGGCTACGTCCACCAAATCTTCTCTTCTTTATTATCTTCTGTCAATATTCTACAAGCACACAGCCCAAAAACCCCACTCTGCATAGGACAGTATATCTGAGCACACCTCACCATATCCTCCTTCCCTGAGTTAGTTCATAGCACAAAGACTTCTTACATAGTCTGCACACAAGCTTCTTACAATCACTTGCACTTAGCTCTGCAAGTATTAACACATAGTATGCACAAAGCCTCTAGATTTGCACTAAGCAGATTCTATCAGGTCTACTCTATCACACCCTGGCCCTTCTTACATCACCTAGATTTCTATTTTTACATTACAAAATGGGCCTAAACATAAGTAAACCCATGGGATGACATCCCATACCTGTTACATAAACCCTAATCCCAACAATTCCCTAAAAAGGGTCTGAGATGCCATGATATCCGCTTTGACTTGTGCTCCACCTTTGACCCGCCTGTCGAAGTCCCAAAAGAGGTCAAACACGACCAAGGTTCTCCAAAAATTGGTCGAGGGCCAACAACCTCCTTAGTGCGCTGTGCCAAGGAGTGATCTGAGGTCTTCCCTGGGTAGAATTGTTGAGGGTCGGGTCCCTGCATGATCAGTCCTATGATCAGGTGGATCAGTGCCAAATCCAGGGTAATGTTCCTATCGAGACACATATATCCTCCATCATAGCATGGCAAGAGGAGTTTAACACAAACATTAACCTCCTAGTGTCCACCAAAATGAGAGATCTTCATCACGTTTAGTATCGTGGATTGTGCCAACTCGTTTATCCAAGGATGGGAGACTATGCGAGTCTTCTTCCTAGTGGTGGTCTTCATTAGGTATCTATGGGGTGCGTGCATGGCGTGGTTCTTTCTCTCTCCAAGGTTGAAATCACTATTCTTCATTGTTGGGATCTGTCCTAACTGGGTTCCAACTACGCATATTCCCTTCGGAATGTACATAGTTATCAATGTGTATTCAAAGTCCCATGGAATGTTATCACGGTTAACCGTGTCAGCGAAAGGTGGTATATAGTCTGGTAATATGACGGGATATGCTTCGCATTATCCAGATCGTTGCGGTGCTTACTTCGAGTCTTAGTAATAGGGTTGACACATTTCTAATGTCATCAAGTAGAAGGGGAAGCCTGTAGTCGCCTGGTTGACGATGCTTGAACTCCCTCATACATATCTTTATCAGCCATAAAATTCTTTAGAACCTCTTCAACGGATTTCTCTATCTTAGTGCGCTCGACTGACATTCTCATTATTAACAAATAATTCGGGGTAGGTGATAGATAGCAGGGTAAACAACAGATGGTGAGGTTTGATAGAACATCTCGACACACACAATAACTTTGTTTCTTGTCTCAGATAATTACAGGTGGAAAAAGTGGTCCCAACGTAACATCCAACGGGTTAAGTAAGTGAGTTTCATAATGGATTCCTCCAATGGACAGGTATGCCTCAATCAATGTGAATCCATTCGTTATGGTGCAGTCTCAACATCCAACGATGATCTATCTTCCCTTAAATACATTTCCTAGCCATTCTAGAGCGTCGTTCTAACGGTCAGGGCACCTCCAACAATTATATATCTTCGCTAGGGAGAAGTCCCATTCTACGTGGTTCTGATGTTCCGACGAGGTTCAAATCCTGCAAACCTGCTTCCTGCAAAGTTCCAATCTGTGAAATATTTCATCTATTCTCTTAAACTTCTTGTATATTTTCTAACTTAGCCTTCTTCTTACTGAGCTTCCTTTCCTTCTTTCCTGTGATTTGATTCTCTCTAATTGTTTCTAGATTTCTCTTTCCATTCTTATTCTTATCTTCTCCTAGCAAAGTGACTTCACATTGTTGATGTTCTCTCAAAGGATTCGAAGTTAATATCCCTTCTCTTAATATTTCCTGGGTGGATATACTTCTTTCTTTCATGGATAATTCCTTCAAAGCTTCTTGCATTCTTTCAACCTCGACAACTAATTCTCTGGTCTTCTATTTCTTCGACTCAACTTCTCGTTCTTCTAACAATCAATCTATTTTTCTAGCTATGAAATCCCTTAGTCCTTGCTTTTTATTTTTTGTATCTTCTTCTTCTGATTTCCTTCTGATATGATCTTTCTCAATCCAAGTCTTACCTAGGAATATGGGGAAAGGGGTGTTGTTCTCAACAAACCTAATAACTTCAAATTCTTCTTTAGTAGATGTTCCATGAACGATAACAAGTACATTAGTAACTCTTCCACATAGGGTTATCATATTTCCTTTAAACAAGCCTATTCTTCCCAATGAAGGTACCATAGTGGGATTTCCCAATATTTCCCAAGTGTCTTCTGTCATGATATTCACTTTTGTCTCCTCATCTAGGACACAGTCTATGTCGAAGTTTCCTATTCTTGTATCTATGCATTGTTTTTCTTTCATGATCTCTAGTAAACTGATATGTTTGTGATCATTCATTGATTCTTTTAACTGTACTAACATAGTCTGAGATTTCTATGAATCTTTCTCTTGATGATTCTCTAACATAATCTCATTCTCTTGACCCATGTTCATTCTTTCAACTTCAGAAATCATCCTTAGGAAATCCTCAACATCATGACCAACAATTTTACAACAAAGACAAATAGGACCTATACTAGGGCATTCCTTAGCAAGATGTCTTGGTCTTCTACAGTTATAACATAATTTCAATCCCCTCTTTCTCTTGTAAGTTCCCCAACTTCTCCTATACTGCGCACTAGGATCAGAGTGTTGGACCTTCAATCTGGAAAAATTCTTTCTAGGTTCCCGCATCCATTCATTAGTCCAAAAATTCTTTCTATGGATAGGAATAACATATCTTTCTCTATGTATATCAATTTTTTTCAGATCAAATCTTTCTTCTAACTGTACCCTAGCTTTCAGACTAGGACATAATCTATCAAACATACCTATATTCATGCTTTCGAAACAAAAAAATTTCGCTTATCTTATTCTATCAAATCACAAAGCTTTACCTCTTTCAAGATCTTACCTCTTTTCTTCAGATCAGGTTTCTTTCTTAGTACAAGGCTTTGCAAGTTAAGTAGAATATTGCACACTAAAACAACGGATCTATGCACAAAGATTCTATTTTCTTTACTTTAGTTCCCAACAATCATAGTTTCAGGTCCTGAAAATGAAACCATTTGTTGGGATAGGGGCAGACCGAGGGTTCAACGCTTCAACAATGCACCAAAAAAACCCTAAATATCGACCCTTTTGGAAACACCTGCGAAGCAGGTGAAGTCTCACCCAAGGTAGATGCAGGGGGGTTATAGGACTCAGGTGTTTGTTACCAATTTGGGACACAAATATTTGATTACAACACTTCACAAGGTACTTAGGGACAACATATATTAATTCATTATCTTTATTCACATCACATATTAAACCCTAAGTACAGATTGATGCAGTAATAATGACAAAATACACATCACACTTAGCATTATAAGTCAGATCTAACACATTCAACATATACAAAGAATTAAACATTCATAGATCTATCTATCATTCATAACATTCAATGCACTAAGCAGATTCACATCATAATTATTATAGCACAAAGAAAACCATCAACACAAGATTTACGTGGTTCACCCTAGTGTGGGGCTACGTCCACCAACGCTTCTTCTTCTTTATTAGTCTTCAATATCTTACATCCATCCACTCCTGTGCACTAAGCCACATATCCAAGCTTCTCACTAGACAGGTGATCTAGGCACTAAGCACCAAATCCACCTTCCCAAAATCAGGTCAAGGCACAGATCCAACTCCTCTATTACACACAAAGACTTACATACACCATCTTTTTCACAAAGAAACTCAGAACTACTTGCCTCTTGCACTTAGCTATTTACAGTGCTTTCTCATCCCTTTACATCGGTACTTCTACATTACATTCCTTCTTATTTATACTTTTACATCCCTTACAAAAAGGGCTAAACATGGGTAAACCCATGGGCCGACATCCCCTAAACCCTAATACCCAAAACCCCAGTGAACCCCTTGTTGGGTCCACAAGACAAGTGAGATCCCTCGATCTCAAATCCGCCTAAGTGCTCCATCTTCGACCATCGTGTTGAAGTAAAAAAATGGTCAAAACTAACCAATGTTTCCTCAAAACTTGGTCTAGGGCCAACAAGCTCTAAACACTCACCTGTGACTCGTCCCAAGTCACTCATATCTGGGTAGTTATGCTTCGAAGTCCTCGAGATTATCTCAAGCTAACTCGACCTTCTTATTAACCTGAGCTTCCTGCTCAACAAAATCCTAGATCAATTTCTCTATAACAGGCCCTTCCAGGTATTTTTCCACTGTCACAACCACTTGGTTCAGTTGCAAACCTTGTACCTCAATATCTTCAAACACCGCACAAGATTCATCCTGCATTGGTTGTAGCCTTTGTGTGACTTCCATTACTCTTCCCTCGATGACAATAATCTGTTGTTGGACCATGTGATGTTCTTGTGATCTCTTCATTCTCTCAACCATAGCAAGTGACTTCATCTGCGCTTGTACTGACAATGCCTTTTGTTGCTCCTCTTGTAGTTGTACTTCCAACTTCCTAAGTTATGGGTGTTCGTGCTCTTTTCGTCAATGAGTGAGCAAAAAGCGAGCACTTACATGCCTACTTGGGCTCTGATAGGCATGACAGCTGCAATGCAAAAGGTTAGAAAGAAAATAGTAAAGGTATGA
>SNQJ01S0108534.1:17167-46580 GCA_010110895.2 Picea sitchensis
CATCTTTTTCATTAGTCTCAAAATGAATCACTTACAATGAGTTCTGAGACTGGCCACTGTTCCTCGATCCTGATCCTGGGCTCCTCCTCTTCTTTTGTCCTCCAACTGCTGCAACATGAAGTTCTCCTGAAGCTTGAGGCAAATCTAAAGGGTTGGGACAATAATGGACTTGGCAATTTGGCAGAGTTTCTTTGCTCTTATTTTTCCCCCTTGAATAGTACCCCTACCCCTCCTTTTATAGGCTAGAAGGAGCTAGGGTTTTAGACGAACTCTCGGCCATGCATGGCGGAGAGTTCTAGTTAACTGACCAAAAGCTTCTCATTCCGTCGGCAACTTTCCATTTTTTGTGATTCTGAAGGCATCCACGGGCTGTAGTGGGCCTGCTAGCGGGGCCCTCGCGGGCTGTAGTGGGTCTGCTTGTGGGGCCCGCAGGCTGTAGTGAGCCTGCTAGAGTTTTCTTTTTAAAAATGGAGTTTTTAGAAGAGTTGTTCAGTATTTTTTTGGCAAATAAGGGATATGAGTTGGCCAGATGCCAGGTAAGCATGTGTGGTACAATTTAGGGTTATAACACTTCCCCTCCTACTTCTTGATTTAATTCATCTCCTCCTCTTCCTATGGGAGAGTCAGGTCTACTTTCTTCTGAGGTGTTTTCCTCCTCATCAGTCTCTATGTTATGAACTTCCTCCTTCTTTTTTTTATGCATGCTCGAACAGGGTGACCAAGGGGCTTCCTATGATTTCAGGGTCAAAGAGTTCTGCATCATCAACTGGTACTAGGAACTTCCTCGGCCACTGCTTCGTGATCTGTTCCATGTCTTCATCAACCATCTTATAATAGGACTATAACTCTTCCTTGCTCTCGTCCATGCACACAATGATATAAATAAAGTGTGGGTCTGCACAAAACTTAGCTAGTGGTCTGTACTGGTGTAGAGTGTGCGGTGTCATGTGCAATAAATACTCGATAGAAACCGTCAGTTTCTAATAGTAGGCATCGAACACTGTGTTTGAATTCCATTTCTTGGACATATCATTCGTATACCATAAGGTATAAAATCTAGCTTCTAGTGGCTCTGATGGCTCAATTTCTGGAAAGGTTTCTCCCTTCAGTATTTTCCAAGTGACAAATGTGATCAACACAATAAACCATATGAAATGGAACTTGTATCCCTGATCCTGTTCTTCGCGGCAGCCTTTCTCGAGCTCATTGACGAGGTAGCTCACCCAATTCATTTTCATCCCATCCAAGAATTTTCCTTCGAGGTCCATGACCAACCCAGTGACCTGTGTGGGGCGATTCTTTCTAATGATATTTCCAACTATGAGTTTGCAAGCTAGGTGCACTGCCCCATCCTATATGGAGGCTACCTTGTAGCCTCGCTTTCCCTTCTCAGCTTCATCGTATGCCTCCTTAATGCATGTTCTAGAGAGTGATTTTAGGTCTTACCTGGGGAGAACTACTGAGGGTTGGGTTCCTGCATGCTCAGTCCTGTGATTAAATGGATCAGTGTTGGATCCACAGTAATGTGCTTATCAAGACACATATATCCTCCATGATAGCACAACAAGAGGATTTGAATGCAAGAGTTAACCTAATGATGTCGGCCAAAATGAGGGATCTTCATCATGTTCAGTATCATGGAATGCGCCAACTCCTTTATCCAAGGCTGGGAGACTATGCGAGGCTTCTTCCTAGTGGTTTTCATTAGGTATTTGTGGGGCACATGCATGGCATGGTTCTTTCTGTCTCCAAGGTTGAAATCATTGCTCTTCAATGCTAGGATCTGTCCTAACAAGGTTCCAACTACGCGTATTCCCTTCTGAATGTACGCAGTGATCAATGTGTATTCAAAGTCTCGTGGAATGTTGTCATGGTTAACTACACCATACAAAGGCGGGATATAGTCCGGTAAGACCGATGAGATCTTCTTCTCATTAGCTAGATCTTCATGGTTCTTACTTCGCTTCTCAATCATGGGGTTGACATATTTCAAATGTCATCTAGTCGAAGGGGAATCCTGTAGTCCCCTGGTTGAAGATGCTTGTACTCCCTCATACATAGCTTTATCAACCATAAAATTATTCAAAACCTCTTCGATGGATTTCTCTAGCTCAGTGCGCTCAACCGACATTCTCATTGTTAACAAATAAGTCAGGGTAGGTGATAGATAACAAAGTAAAAAATAGATGGAGAGGTTTGATAACACAACTCGACACAGAAAACGACTTCATTTCTTGTCTCAGATAATCATGGGTAGAAAAAAGTGGTCCTGATGCAACATCCGACAAGTTAAGTAAGAGAGCGTCGTAACATATTCCTCCAGCGGATAGGGATGCCTCAATCAATGTGAATACATCCGTTATGGTGCGGTCTCAATGTCCAACGATGATCTATCCACCCATAAATGTGTTTCCTAGTCATTTCAAAGATTTTTTCTAATGGTCGAGGCACCTCCAACGATCATATAGCTTTTCCAGGGTGAAGTCCAATTCTGCACGGTTCTGCTATTATGGCGAGGCTCAAATCCTGCAACCCTGCCTTCTGCGAAGTTCCAATCTGTGAAATCTTCCATCTGTTCTCTATAACTTCTTGTAGCTTTTCCAACTTAGCCTTCTTCTTACTAATATTCCTTGCCTTCTTTCCTGTGATTTGATTCTCTCTAACTATTTCTGGATTTCTCTTTCCATTCTTATTATTATCTTCTCCTAGCAAAGTGACTTCGCACTGCTGATGTGCTCTCAAAGAGTTCAAAGTTAATATCCCTTCTCTTACTATTTCCTTGGTGGATATACTTATTTATTTCATGGATAGGTCCTTCAACCCTTCTTCCATTCTTTCAACCTCGACAGCTAATTCTTTGGTCTTTTGTTTCTTCAACTCAACTTCTCGTTCTTCTAACAGTCGATCTATTTTTCTAGCTATGAAATCCCTTAGTCCTTTCTCTTTATTTTTTCTAGCTTCTTCCTCTGATTTCCTTCTAATCTAATCTTTTTCAATCCAAGTCTTGCCTAGGAATATGGGGAAAGGGGCATTGTTCTCAACAAACCTAATAACTTCAAATTCTTCTTCAGTCTATGTTCCATGAATGATAACATGTACATTAGTAACTCTTCCACATAGGGTTATCATATTTCCTTTAAACAAGCCTATTATTCCCAATGAAGGTACCATAGTGGGATTTCCCAAGATTTCCCAAGTCTCTTATGTCATGATATTCACTTGTGTCTCCTCATCTAGGACATAGTCTATGTCAAAGTTTCCTATTCTTATATCTATGCATTGTTTTTCTTTCATGATCTCTGGTAAACTGACATCTTTGTGATCATTCATTGCTTCTTTTAACTGTACTAACATAGTTTGAGATTTCTCTGATTATTTCTCTTGATGATTCTCTAACATGCTCGCATTCTCTTGACTCATGTTCATTCTTTCAACTTTAGCAATCATCCTTCGGCAATCCTCAACCTCATGACCAATTTGTTTTCAACAAAGACAAATAGGACCTATAACAGGGCATTCCTTAGCAAGATGTCCTAGTCTTCTGCAGTTATAACATAATTTCAATCCCCTCTTTCTCTTGTAAGTTCCCAACTTCTCCTATACTGTGCACTAGGATCATAGTGTTGGACCTACAATCTACAAAAAATATTTCTAGGTTCCTACATCCATTCATTAGTCCAAAAATTCTTTCTATGCATAGGAATAACATATCTTTCTCTATTTCTATCAAATTTTTTTCAGATCAACTATTTCTTCTAACTGTACCCTAGATTTCAGACTAGGATAGAATCTGTCAAACATACCTAGATTCATGCTTTCGAAACAAAAAAAAATTCACTTATCTTATTCTATCAAATCACAAAGCTTTACCTCTTTCAAGATCTTACCTCTTTTCTTCAGATCATGTTTCTTTCTTAGCACAAGGCTTCACAAGTTAAGTAGAATACTATGCACTATAGCAACAGATCTACACACATAACTTCTCTTTTCTTTACTTCAGTTCCCAATAATCACAGTTTTAGGTCCTGGCAATGAAACCATTTGTTGGGACAGGGGAAGACCCAGGGTTCAACGCTTCAAGAATGCACCAACAAAACCCTAACTACCGGCCCTTTCGGAAACACCTGCGAAGCAGGTGAAGTCTCACCCGAGGTAGAGGCAGGGGGGTTACATGACTCAGGTGTCTGTACCCAAGATGGGACACAAATATGTGATTAAAACACTTCGCAGGGTACTTAGGAACAACATATATTAATTCATTATCTTTATTCACATCACATATTAAACCCTAAGTATAGATTGACGCAGTAATAACGACAAAATACACATCGCACTTAGCATTATAAGTCAAATCTAACACATTGATCATATACAAAGAATTAAACATTCATAGATCTATATATCATTCATAATTTTCAATTCACTAAGAAAATTCACGGCATAAACATTATAGGACAAAGAAAACCATCAACACAAGATTTACGTGGTTCACCTTAGTGTGGGTTTGCGTCCACCAACGAATTCTTATTTATTAGTCTTCAATATCTTACATCCATCTTCTCCTATGCACTAAGCCACAGAGCCAAGCTTCTCACTAGGCAGTTGATCTGAGCACTAAGCACCAGATCCACCTTCCCAAAATCAGGTCAAGGCACAAATCCAACTCCTCTATTACACACAAAGCCTTACATACATCGTCTGTTGCACAAAGAAACTAAGAACTACTTGTCTCTTTCACTTAGATACTTACACTTCTTTATTATCCCTTTACATTGCTACTTCTACATTACATTCCTTCTTTTATGTACTTTTACATCCTTTACAAAAAGTCCTAAACATGGGTAAACCCATGGGCCGACATCCCCTAAACCCTAATACCCAAAAACCTAGTGAACCCTTTGTTGAGTCCACAAAACAAGTGAGATCCCGTGATCTCAGCTCCGCCTAGGCGCTCCATCTTCGACCAGCCTGTCGAAGTACAAAATTGATCAAACCTGACCAATGTTTCCTCAAAAGTTGGTCGAGGGTCAACAATTTTCAATCTTCCATTCCAAAATTCTTTAGATTTTATTTGATATACTTTGTTTGGGAGATGAAAATACCTTTGTCACGCTGACATAATTGTAATCCAAAAAAGAATTTCAACTCACCAACTAAAGACATTTATAACTCATTATGCATGTCTTTGGAAAACATTTGACTCATCTTGTCATCATCAATTCCAAAGATAATATCATCTACACAAACTTCAATTATCAATATATTGTATCGATCCAATTTTATGTAGATATTGATGTCTGCATTTCCCTTCCTAAATCCTTGTTATTATAGACACTTGTACAATCTTGAATACCATGCTTTGGGGGCATGTTTGAGTCCATACAATTATTTCTTCAACCTGCAAACATAATATTCCTTTTCTGATAGTAGAAACCCTTCAGGTTGTTCGATGTAAACTTCTTCTTCTAATTTTCCATTTATAAAGGATGATTTTACATCCATATGATACACCTTGATTCTTTTGGAACATGCATAGGCTGAGATCAATATGATTGCTTCCATCGTGGAAACTGGAGAAAAAGTCTCCTCAAAATCTATACCTTCAATATGAGTATATAATTTTCATACTAACCTTGCTTTGTTTTTGGTTATCTATCCATCCTCATTCATTTTTTTTCTGAAGACCCACTTTGTGCCAATCATGTTCTTATTTTTCGGCCTTGGAACCAGTTTCCATGTTTCATTCTTCTATATCTGATCCAATTCTTCATCCATATCCTTGATCTAGTGTCCTTCATTGATGGATTCTTCAAAAATGCTTGGTTCAACTGTGGATAACAATGCTAGTTTCCTTTGTTCTAGTGAACGTATTCTTCTTTAGGTTTCAAATTCTGCATCTTTATTCCCAATAATCTATTTTGGTGGATGATTTTTATACACTCATAGGCTAGGTGTCTTTGGAGGTATCTGAAGATCTTGTTTCTCATATTCCTCTTACTCTTCTTATGGCTTCTCTTCTTCTTCTAGTTCTTCTTATTTCAAATATTCTTCATCATTATAATGTTTTGGATATTTGATTCCTTCTTTAATATTTCATCCATTTGTTTCATCATGTAGGAACATCACTCCATCTCAACAAACCTGCCATTTCATAAGTGTTATAACCCTAATTTGCACCAGACATACTTACCTGGCATCAGGCCATCTCAGACTCCTTCTTTGCCAAAACACAACTGAGCAACTCTTCTTAAAAAAGCCCTTTATAAAGGCCCACATGCCCCGCTCCATTACTGCATGCGTGTACACACTAGCTTCTCCAATACAACCCGCGTGTACCTACAAAAGAACAGAAAAAAGAAAGTTGCTAATGGAACACACAACTTTGGGAAAGTTAACTAAACCTTTCGACCATGCATGGCCGATCAATAGACCAAATACCTATCTCCTTATAGCCTATAAAAGAATGGGTAAGGGACCCATTTGAAAGGAGGAAAATCATAGTAAAGAGACTATACCCAATTGAGAATTCCCCTTGTCCCAACCTTTAGCCATACTTGTGAAAAGAGAAGTATAGAGAAAATAAGTTGGAGGATAGTTGAAGAGGATCCCAGGACTAGGTTCGTGGAGAAGTGGTCGGCTTAATCATTGTAAGTTTCTTTAGTGAAGTTAATAATAAAGAATTGTTTTTCCCATCCCACCATATGAGGTTTTCATTGTTTATTGCGTACATGTGGATCAAATGCATTAATCTGTAGATCAAATGCATGTGGAATTATTTGTTTGTCTTTTGTGAATGCAGGTCAACCTTGGGAGGAGAGTTGCAGTCAAAGAGAGACCAAGCATGAAGAGGGATCGATATCAAACATTGGAAATAAGGTATGTTCACTTGATCTTCTTAAGTACATATTTGATTAAGAATAATGGGGATTAGGCCTGGGATGATGGTAAAAAGTAGGAATCTTTAGGTCTTTTCTACATGCATGATAAAACCCTAAGTGCTAGTCCGTAGAGGGATTTCCTACTTACAACTGAAATGGTGACCATACTGGGGACCTCTAGGGTTTTCTGGGAGTCTTTCTTGGGTATTTTTAAAAATTGGTTTCATTACTTATTTTTAGAGTTTCTGCAAATGTCTGAGCTAGCAGGGATTCTGGTCTTCCATACCATTTCTTCCTTCTTACTTTTCTTGGATGCATTTTCTTTTACGGGAAGTTATAGAGGTACATGTAGCCTGTATAAGGCTTGCATTCGTGTACACACGGCCAAACTTCAAATAGCCCGCGTGGACACGCTAGCTGATCAAGTGATAGTAGCGTGGTTAAGTTTAGATTTTTCTTTTTAAAAGAGGCAATCATCCTCTTCCCTGTCAGAAGTGATCCTTCTCAGGCATTTTCTTAAACTCATTCTGGTCCCTGTTTTTGTGATTTGTAGCTTAGTTACCACTTCATATTGGTTTTGTTATATGAAATTTTCCTTGAATTGTTTTTCTTTTCGGACAATGTAAGCTTCTGAGTCTTCAAGAGATTCTGGTTCTCAATACCAGTAGTTTATGTCAGTGCTTGATTGCTTGTCTTTTCATTTTTGAAGAGTTTCAAAGGTACATGCGGCCTACATAAGGTCTTCATGCATGTACATGCACCCTGACCTTACACATCTCGCGTGCACACGTTGGCTATTGAACTGTCAGTAGCATGCTTGTTGAGAAAAAAATTTGGTTTAAGGAGAGGCACTCATCCTTTCATTTTCAATAGTTATACCTCTTAGGGTTCGTGGTCTCTGTCATAGAAGCTTAGACTAGGTTTGGACTCTATTATAGATTTCTTTTTCATTTATAATATTTCTTGTGTTTCCTAGCTTTTTAAACTTATTTTTATCTTGAAATTTTAAGAAAAATGAGTTGGATTTTGAAAAAACATTCCCCCTCATGGCTGGGGGGGGCATGAATCGTGCATTCATCATCTTCTTTTAGAATCTTTTGTTATTTCTTCTTTGATTGGAAGAAAATAATAAAAAAAAATCATTTTGTTAGATCTCTTTCTTTCTTTCCATTTGCTTTGCATTGTTATTTGCAAAAGAAAAAAAAATTAACATAGCGTTGTGTTTTCTTCTAATTTTAAAAGCATTTCAAAAAGAAAATAAGAAAGATAATCGTTCTTTGCTAGTGTTCTTATCATTTATTTTTTCTGCAAGAGTCTTCACAACATCAGTTGCACTACCACACCTTTTGAGTAAATCAAGCCTTAAAAGGAACGCTAATTAAAAATAACTAGACTTTTATGTTTGTAGGGTCCATCAACTAGATTAGGCTAGAACCTTGATCTAGGTTGGAGAGGAAACTCTTCAAGGCTATAAAACAAACATATGAGTTTGTGCTAAGGAGTGTAGAATTCCAGTAACATGGAAATTATCTGGGACCCCCCTCTAACGTAGGGGCTAAACATGAGGTTGTGTGCGTAAACGTAGCAGAGATAACCCCTCCAAAGCTAGACCAAGCATAGTGGGGAATGCATATAGAAGACTTGTCTTGGGATTCTGTTGATCACATTTGCCACAGAGCTTCGTGGGTCTCAAATCCATTCAAGGTCCTCAGTCATCTTTCATAACACTTTCTTTCAATACCCTTGATAGGTTTTGGGCTTGAAAACCTACTCATTGCGGTCTACCCGACTGTCGACTGTACCTGCCTGGTGATTGTTCATGAGCTGGCAACCTAGTTGCCTTTATTTTAGGGACTTACACATGTGACCATGGGGGTATACCGCAATACCTAGGGTAGACATCGGGCCACTCTTTGCAGATTATACCCATAGGGTGCTTCCGTATTCGAGTTGCACTTGCACCGGTAAGTTTCTCTAGTGTTGGTTGGTGTAATTGTTCTTCCAACTAGTTAGTCGTTTGCTTGATTTTCCTTTAGGAACTTTTAATGTGTGTTATGTGCTCCCTAGTTTTCCATAGTGAGTTAGTCAGTCGTAGCTTTGGGTCTCTGACCTAGGGTGGTATACCTCCCACTCCACCGGTTGAGAGGACTTTCAGTCTTCCGCCTAGAAACGTGGAGTCGCCTTTTTATAGGCGTTGTTTTGATAACACTGGTTCTTTAGAGTCAGTGTCTGAGACTTTCATGGATTTGAATGATATCACAAGGGGAGAAACTCTGCATAAGATCTTTATGGCTAAATTTCCCTACCATACCAACCAAGGAACCCCTTCGCAAGGGGATTCTTATTATTTTCCCTTCTTTGGAAATGTTGGTGTCCCTTTGATGGCCACTTTGTACATTCCTAGGTTGAATGTGGGACTACCAGTTTGGTTGGGTACCATTCCAAATGTCCCGAATGCTCTTGACATTTCTCAGTTAAGCACATTAATTCATGGGCACCATGTTGATGCTTCTTCATCAACAAATTATTCTCCTCCTCCTTCTCCCACCTCTGGTGAAAGTACAGTTACTAGTAACCGAAAGTCTAAATGAAATAGAAAGAGGAAGAATAGGAAGAAGAAATCACCAACCTCTATGAGTCATGTTGGAGATAGGTCGACAACCTCTGCAAGTCACGTTGAAGACTAGAACCCATCCTCTGCAAGTTATGTTGGGGGAAATCACCCACCCTCTGCAAGTCATGCTGGGGGAAAATGTTTAGTCACTGCTAGTCATACTGGTAATAGGTCTGTAGCCTCTGCAAGTCAAGTTATCGACCTATCACCAACCTCTATAAGTCATGTTGGAGATGTTAAACCAACCACTGCTATCCATGCTAGGGACATCAATTATGTTGTGAGTGGGAAATCTCCCTATGGACTAGCACTTAGGTTTTTATCATGCATGTAGAAAAGTCCTAAAGATTCCTACTTTTTACTGTCATCCTGGACTAAATCCCCATTATTCTTAAGAAAATATGTAGTTAAGAAGATCAAGTGAACATACCTTATTTATGGCGTTTGATATCGATCCATCTTCATGCTTGGTTTCTCTTTGACTGCAAATCTCCTCCCAAGGATGACCTGCATTCACAAAAGAAAAACAAAGAACTCCACATGCATTTGATCTACAGATTAATGGGTTATAGATTTAATCATCATGTACACAATAAACAATGAAAACCTCATATGGTGGGATGGGAAAAGTACTTCTTTATTATTAATTTCACTAAATAAAATTACAATGATGAAGTTGGCCACTGCTCCATGAACCTGGTCTTAGGTTCCTCTTCAACTGTCCTCCAACTGCTTTGCTCTATAATTCTCTTTACAAAAGGATGGCTAAAGGTTGGGACAAGGGGAATGCTCAATTGGGTATAGTCTCTTTACTATGATTTTCCTCCTTTCAAATGAGACCCTTACCCCTTCTTTTATAGGCTAGAAGGAGCTAGGTATTTGGTCGAATGACCGGCCATGCATGGATGAAAGGTTTAGTAAACTTGCCCAAAGATGTGTGTTCCATCAACAACTTTCCTTTTTCCATGATTTTGTAGGTACACGCGGTCTGTATTGGAGCAGCTAGCATGTAAACGTGTGAAATAATGGAGCAGGGTGCATGGGCCTTTATAAAGGGGGTTTTTAAGAAGAGTTGCTCAGTAGTGTTTTGGAAAAGAAGGAGTATGAGATGGCCTGATGCCAGGTAAGTATGTCTGGTGCAAATTAGGGTTATAAGTATGTCTTGCATGATTTCTTGGATTTTGAATTGCCTTCAGATGAAGCTATCCTTGAAGCCATGACTACGGTTTCTATATCGAAGGAGGACTTACACTGTAGTTTATGTTTCTTCCCTTTTGGGAGACTTTCCAAGTTGACTATTGAAGAGAATCTTGGTCTGAGCCTGGTAGTGGGCTCTCAGCCTATGCATCCATTGGTTGAGAAAGTGGTCATGCCAACGTAGTCTTTGGATGATCCCACTCCTCTCTTGGGGAGTGAAGTGTCTACCGGTTATGTTTTTAGCGTTTCCAGTTCAGTACTTTCAGAACAAGGGGGCATTCTGCTCGTTCCGAGTACATCCCCTCCAAGGCCTAGGATGCTTTCCTTTGATTGGAATGATCTTGTTGAGATTTGTCTTCCTTCTTATGCACCTTTTCAAATAAGGGTTGAAGTTAATTCAACAAACATTTATCGATGTATTGTGGATGAAGGATCTTCCGCGAGTATTTTATCCTCCTCGGTTTAGAAAGTCTTTGGATATCTGGAGCTTGTGTCTTCTTCGCATGAGTTGTTGTCTTTTGACAAACGACCTAGTGAATATTTGGGGGTTCTTCCTCAGTTACCTATATCTTTAGGTGGGAAGATTGTCCTTGTTGATGTTATAGTGGTGCAAGGCCTGTTAGATTTCAATATGATTCTCGGATGTGATTATGTATATTCTATGAATGTTGTGGTGTCTATGCTCCTCTAAGTGATGCACTTCCCTCACAATGGAAGCATGTAATTTTTCCCAATTTTTCCATAAAAAAATAAATTGTGAGTCATTAATTCTCAAATTAAAGATACATCTAATTTCAATATTACTACATGGAAATCATATACCTCTTGCTTTCACCATTTAGGGCTTACCAAGAATCCTTTAATTATTGATCACTAATGGACCTTATCCCTACTTAATTGAAAAAGGCTAGTAGATTATAATGGATTATAACTATTTATAATCACTCGCATCATAGTCTACACTATTACCCTTAGCCCAACTATATCCTTATGGACATCTCACTACTAAATGTGAAAATGTATAATGGGTATATGCCATTAATTCCAATTGCGCAAGTAAGACACATTACAGGGAGAGTGATAATGGACGAGCATCCTTAAATTCTGAAATGACAATACGTTTTCCTCAGGTTTAGTGTGACAGGGTACTTATAGACCCATTACTATCACAATGACTATCGGTACGTGCAAGTGTTATGACTTGGAAGGCGGTAGTTAAGGCTAGTTATACACATTACCCACTCACTTATAACTATCGTCCCATCCGAACTAACTCTTGTCCTAAGGCCTTTCCTTACTTAACACAATTCGATGAAACAAAACAGAACCCTAACCGATTTTAGGATTAAGAAATAAATGATAATCCAGACTGTTTACCAAAATTGATTTCCCAAGGACTGAAGCGGGATTAACCTGGGTACGATCAAGGTGGTGTAAATAAAATCTCTATCAAATCATTTAAGGCTTCTTGAATGTGCGCCCTCAGGATTGTCACGAGTTTTATTGTGCCCATTGGGACTTTGACACCTTTCCCTAACCACGATGCATAGGTACAAACTGCCATTAATATCTAGTAGACGAGTTCTTGGAGGTTACTCCTCATTCTCAAATTTGGTTCTGTATATCCAGTGGCTGTGCTCTAGGGTTTCTCTGAATGTTACCAATGCTTATGACGACGATTCAACCTGGTGGATATGCGTTCGATGAACCCCTCCCACAAGAAACTATCTTAAACAAGGTAAGAGTTTCTGACTGATAATTCCAAGAAATCTCTCAATGTTATACTGAATTTATCTATGTTTGGACTGTAACTCTTAACAAAGTCTGTTGATAAACGATTGCACAATATTTAGGTTATTAGTATTATCTGATTTTTTCATGAGTCTTCTTGGTTTTCATCCATAGGGAAAGCTGGACTCCGCTCCCGAATGTGAGTTTCCTAGTCTTATACTCCCAATCTTGAACCTTCCCTACGGTTCTGTTTAAGGAGACTTGGACATAGAGTGTGTTCTATCGTAGCACAAAGTGTCCTCTTAAGTTCTTTCTGCTCCATTAATGTGCATATTCTCTCTGTATAGCGCGTGGCTCCTCGGAGTAAGGGTATGACTAAGGTTATAAATATTCAGAGCCATTATCCTTGGTAATCCACCCCGGTATCCCTTAACGAGTCAGATAAGGGTGGCCTAGGTATCACAACTTATATGGTGATTTTGTAACGTGTATAAGTCTCATACGAGATTTCATTTTTCTCCTTTTGTTATCTGTGGTATAATCATCCCTAAGTCCCGAGCTTCATCCGAGGTTTTTCCCTTGTCAGTGGTTCGACCATCTTGAATGTATGACCCGTATTATTAATACTTAAAAAAAAAGAATTGTTGCAAGAGGGGGATTCCAATTTTTCCCAAGAACCTATCAATTGTTTTCCCTTGCTGTCCCTATATCAAAACACTTGTTAAACACCCATGTACTATTATAAAAGAAGGGGCATCCATACAGGATACATTTTAGCAGAGTACAATAATTATTATCAATCGTATTTAGCATGAGTTTATTCACTGTTCTAAAAGAAACTGAAAGGTCTTTACTGATTACAAGCTAATGATGGGGCCTCTGATTCAAATGCGAGGTACCCATCAGCCAACTCTTCGCCCCTAAGGAGGAGGCGGAGTCTACTTCCAAAATTCATCAGATAAGTATAGTCTGTAAATTTATTGGATTCTTTCATTATCGGTATTCTATTAGTTGATTGATATTAATAAAATCTTCTCGGTCTCTCTACAGGATTGGACGTCTTCATCTTTCTTGGAAACTCAGGTCATATCTTTAAACAAGAGGTATTCGGGTTCTTGTTACCGTTTTCTTCCAAAATAATAAAATCTCTAGTGTATTGAATGGGATAAATTCGTTCTAGTGTATGGTTGTTGTGGGTGGAGAAGTGCTAATTCCCACCCGACTCATTATAACTACAGTGTTGGTTTTTTTTAAAGGAACTTGAAGGGTCAAATACTTTACCGAGACATGATCGAAAGATTTATCTTTCTCTTCTGTTATACCAGATGTAATTAAAACCTGGACTCTGTGATCTGGTATTTAGATAAATTTTAAGTATTGAAACTTCATCCTGTATCTATGTTTGGAAATAAAATAACTTTTATTTACCTTCTCTGGTTATTCGCATAACTGCAAAATTTAATGATTGATTATATGCTTGTGATAATTGTATACCTCTAAATTTTTTCTTTGTGAAATCTTATGTTTCTGCATCGTTATTATAACAGGAAAGTCTAAATATGAATAGCTGAATTTGTACAGCCTTGGGCAAAGGAAATTTCCGTAATAAAAAAGGTGCATCCAGGTTCCTTTACTGTTAAAGTAGTTCATATAATAGATCTTTCATTGCAAATCATATAGTATAATTTTTTGTTTCTGTACTCTCTTGTTCGAAATACCTTTATACGAGTTAGGTTAATGGACTGTAAGGGAAACTAGTATAATAGTCGGTCTTCCTACCTCAACTATAGATCTATCTCTACACAACCTTTTTAATGGAAAAGAAAATGTAGCATAGTTTACAAAACTCAGAATGTTGTTCCCAACATTATTCATACAGTTAGATTAATGAAATTACAGCATAACCTCCACTCCCAATATGCCAATATCAACATTGATTTCACTCAAAAAACAAATAAAGAAAGAAAATAACAGTGAATCTAATTTAGAGGAAATTTCTTCCAGAATTTAACCACGCATAATCCTTTCAACTATCATAACAAATAAAAGGCCAATTCTATCGTTCGTTTAGAAAGGGGTCACTCGAGATTAGATTTACCATATGTTCTTTGTCAGTCTTTAGGCTTCATGAATTCCAACTGATTTTTCCTATGTATCATTATCTATCATAATTAGTAGATGCATTACATCCGTTATTGAATCATTCATCAGAGAATGGAAATTATTTCAGTTCTAATTGAACAAATACATTGCATCAGATATAAAATCATTCAGACAGAGAAGGAGTAGAGAAACATATCTGAACCAGATCGCAAGAAGGAAAAGGGAATAGCCACATTCCTTGCAACCGTAGAACAGGGCAGCCAAATCACTTGCCTAGTTCAGCCCCTAGCCTGACCATGAGTCCATGAGGGATAACTTGGAACTCCTCCTCAGAAATGTCTTTCAGTCTTCAGCAGAATCCTCTTGCCTCACACTCAATCATTAGTTTTCATAACAGCAATAAAAGAATAGTCTCTTTTTCATTGCATACTTGGCAGTGTCCTGCCTCCTTACATATGCTATTTATCCATAAAATATTTTTTCCTAGGTCTTTTTCCCTCCCTTGGGAATTTTTGCATCTTTCTAAATCCCTGATTTTCAGGGGTTGCCGGTGGCCAAATCCCTGATTTTCCACTTGTAACAATTAGCCCAGAGGTAGTTCCAACATGTTCCCCACTCATGGAGTCATAGTAAGCTGATTTTAACATGGTTGTTCCATTTTTCCTCCTACAATCAATATAAAATATTTTGTTTTCATACAAGTTTCATAGTCAAATAGTTAGTTGGGTCAAATCATATATCTTCCCAACAGTCATAATAATTAATTACAATTATCAAATTCGAAATTTGAAATTGCCATAAATGGAAAAAAAGTTCCAATTTCGAATTTACTAAAAATGGAATAATTTTCCAACAAATTTAAATTTAAAAAATACTTTATTTTTGGGGATGTTACAAAGAATTGTCACTATCGACAAGCTGGCATATGATAATCACCATCCTAATTTGACATTATTTCAGACTACCCCTTTATATGTTCCTAGCGTTCATGTAGACTCTACCCCGCCATGGGTTAATTATGTGGCATCTTATCCTCGATGTTTAACTCCTTCTGAGAAGGAACCTATGAAATCATGTTTTCCTTCCCGAGACTTGGTCTCAACAATTGATCCTTTGGTTTACCTAGTGGGCGCATGGGAGCCCTTGTTTCTTGCTCTTGGTCCGAGTAATCTTGAGTCTCCTTTTGAGTCTGATCTCAGTGTTTGTATATCCTCAAGCCCTCGTGGTTGTGATTCTTCGTTGATAGAATCCACCAGTCCTAGCCAGATCCTCCATCATCATATGGAATATGGTCAATTTACTTCACCCTTTGGGACTGTCGCCCCTCTCTTGCATGATTTCTTGGATTTTGAATTTCCTTCCAATGAAGCTATCCTTGAAGACATGACTATGGTTTCTATACCGAGGGAGGACTTACACCATGGTTTGTGTTTTCTTCCCTTTTTGGAGACTTTCCAAGTTGACTATCGGAGAGACTCTTGGTCTGAGCCTGACAGTGGGCTCTACCTAAACCAGTTTCAT
Organism: Picea sitchensis; assembly: GCA_010110895.2. NCBI lineage: Eukaryota > Viridiplantae > Streptophyta > Pinopsida > Pinales > Pinaceae > Picea > Picea sitchensis. Next base: position 33,212 of record SNQJ01S0108534.1, read on the forward strand.
ACATGAGTCATAGCCCCCAACGGGTCTTCTTTTAAGCCCTTTTCAGACCCTCTAAACATTAAAAGGTTTCCGAGAAATCTTGTGACCTTTCATGCTCGTTAAACTAAAATTTGAAGTCACTTCTATCTGACGGTAGTTTACCCCTTTTTTGGTGTATATGGTCAACTGTACGAACAAAGGTATACTCTAAAGGCCTTGGATCTCTAGAAGAGTACCCTCAGGTATAATTTTACCCTTTCTCGGGCTTGAAGGACTAAAGTTATGAAAAAGGAACCCCCACAGAGTCCATAGTTAATCTCTTTTCAGACTCCCTAAAATTGAAAATATCACTGAGTGACCTTATTCTTTCACACTAGTTAAAATGGTCCAGAAGAACATTCCTGACGGAGTCCATAGTTAATCTTTTTTCAGACTCCTTAATAGAGAAAAATTATTCTAGTGATCTTGTATTTATCACACTCGTTAAAATGGTTTTGAATAGATGTCTTGTTGGTGCTAGTTTACCCCTTTTTCGAACTGACTAGACTACCTTCGAAAAAGGTACTCCATCGAAGTCTCCTTTTACATTTTTTCAAACTCTTTAAATATGAAAAACCCCTGAGCTTACCTTCTCTGGGCTCGTTAAAATTACATCAAACGACATTACCATTGTGTGTTTTGTTAAACGCGTTTGCATACCTGCGTATTTGGTCTAATTCTGGCTCCATGTTTCTCTCAACTAAACCATCTGAAGCATGCCTTATACGCAAGCCCTGTAGCACTTTGCCTTTGTGTCTTGACACCTTTGGACCTAAGAGGGATTTTTTCTGAGTGTCCTTGCTTAGAACATCATTATTTTCCTTGCACCTCGAACTCGTATGTTTGCGACACTCATTCCTCCTTTGTAACATATCATTCTTTTACTCTTTTTCCAAAATTATTGAAAAAGACAAAAAAAAATCAAACATACCCCAAAAAGAGGAAGGGAAAAGTATTTTCTTTGTATTGGCAGCACAATGAGTCACCCTTGGATAAATCACATCCTTCTATTTGTTTGTCAAGACCTAGGATTTAATATGACCTTAGGAAGTTGTTCCCGCTACATTGAGTTGTGTCCTCCTTTGTTTGGTTATTCTTCCAAACATATGGAGAGTTTGTGTTGCCTCCTTCCTTGTGAACTTTTGTTAATGTCATGCTACCTGAGTCTCATCATTTTTCGTGCTATTGTCTAAGGGAAGTTTTCCCAAGCCTGAGTCGGCCCCTCTGTAGTTTGTCTCTTTCCCTCATGCTCGACCATATCGACATTCCAATCAAGTATTTGTTCGAAATCAATGAATATTTCAGTTTGATCATCAATATTCTCTAGTCCATGACCGACGAGCCATCGAAGACCTCCGGGTAGTGAATTCGTACACTCATATTACATTTCTACCCGATTTGTGAAGATTTTGAAGTTGTTTCTCGAGCTATGAAGACCTCATCTCTAGCCATCAGGTTGTATCAGCTTCTAGAATATGGATACTATACATGTATATCTTTTTTATTTTGAGATGTAGATCAATTGTGTATTGCTTGCGGCTATACTTTATATAGTTATATGACATGGATCTACAATTTATTTGATTGGTAGCCATGATTTTATTTCATCCCGATCATGGGTATGCCTGCCTCAGTGAGACCATTTTTTATTTTTGCAGATGGCACCTCTCGAATTATGGTCCCTGGGCTCACCGGTTTAGTACGTTGCTAAAGATTGATAATGTATTTCAGCCATCATATGCTCTTTTGACCTCACACATTAGGGGGCATCTGTTATAACCCTAATTTGCACCAGACATACTTACCTGGAATCATGCCATCTCAGATTCCTTCTTTGCCAAAACACTAATGAATAAATCTTCTTAAAAACCCCCTTTATAAAGGCCCATGCGCTCTACTCCATTATTGCATGTGTGTACACGCTAGCTGCTCCAATACAGCCCGCGTGTACCTACAAAATCATGGAAAAAGGAAAGTTGTTGATGGAACACATAGATTTGGGCAAGTTAACTAAACCTTTCAGCCATGCATGGTCGATCATTCGACCAAATACCTAGCTCCTTCTAGCCTATAAAAGAAGGGGTAAGGGTCCCATTTGAAAGGAGGAAAATCATAGTAAAGAGACTATACCCAATTGAGCATTCTCCTTGTCCCAACCTTTAGCCATCCTTGTGCAAAGAGAAGTATAGAGAAAAGCAGTTGGAGGACAGTTGAAGAGGAGTCGAGGACCAGGTTCATGGAGTAGTGGTCAACTTCATCATTTTAAGTTTCTTTAGTGAAGTTAATAATAAAGAAGTACTTTTCCCGTCTCACCATATGAGGTTTTCATTGTTTATTGTGTACATGTTGATTAAATCTCTAACCCATTAATCTGTAGATCAAATGCATGTGGAGTTATTTGTTTGTCTTTTGTGAATGTAGGTCAGCCTTGGGAGGAGAGTTGCAGTCAAAGAGTGACCAAGCATGAAGAGGGGTCGATATCAAACTCTAGAAATAAGGTATGTTCACTTGATCTTCTTAACTACGTATTTCCTTAAGAATAATGGGGATTATGTCTGGGATGACAGTAAAAAGTAGGAATCTTTAGGTCTTTTCTACATGCATGATAAAACCCTAAGTGCTAGTCCATAGGGGGATTTCCTACTCACAACAATAAGCAAGCCAACACATCAACACACAAGGATGAATAGGTTCTAAGGAAAGAGAGGTTCCAACCCTCTCGTTTTGAACTTGAATTTAAATTTTTAATGAAAATTGAATGTAATTAAATGTTTGATGGCTTAAAGAAAACCAAGCCACTATCTTTCTACAAGTGACTTATTGTAATAGATAGAGTCTCCTTTAATGGCTGACATTAGGAGGGATCTAGATATGATTTAGACTAGTTGTCCATTGAATGTAATTGAATTGAATTCAATGCAAGTAGGTATATGGAGGGAAGGCTCAAGGAGCCCCTCTTTTGTAAAAAAAAATCTAATGAAAATTCATTAGCGTTATGAGAGAGAGGTATAGAGAGAGCTCAAGAGAAGAGAAAAAGTGTTGAAGACTCTGTTGTAGTCCAACCTTTGTATATCTTTGTACAGATACATTCATATATAATACATTAAAAGTAGTTTTTCCTACAAATGAGGTGTTTGTGTTTTTATGTGTGATGAATATTCATTTTCTGAATGTTTTCTGTGTTTATTCATGTATTTTGTATATATATGCAGATAGGTTACATTTGTAGGTTTAGATAAACTTCTCTATATTTGTGAAGTTTTTGGTATTTTTGGACTCTTAGGATTGTACAAGGAGTTCACACCAGAGTTAGATAAAACTCTGTGAAGCCAATGCAAGGAGTGCACTTGAACTCTGTGTTGAGTTTAGGGAAGAACATGATAGGTGGGAACATTAAAACAAATTCAAACTCATAAGGGAGGAGTAGTGCTAGGGAAGTCCTATTAGAGTTGGTGAACACTCTGAAGAAGACATACCAGAGTTACTGAATACTCTAAAGGATCTGTAAGGAGTGCATCGAGTGAGCACAAGGAGTGCGTAGGAAGACCTTTGGAAAAAAGTATTAAGTATGAGTCTTTTAGATACTTAGAGTACAAAGAGTGCATAGGGGCAACAATTTTTTAAGTGTTAGTCAAATTCAAGGAGAGAGTTCAAGGAGTGCGCCAAAGGTTGAGTGGCTTTAAGTCCACAAATGCTCAAGAGGAAGAGCGTCTTCGCTACCAGGAGGGAAAAAGGAATTGTTAAGGGAGAAAAGGGCTGAGACCCTTAGATATCCAAGCAAATCAAAGATCATGAGATATAGTGCCATTATGCATGAAGAATATGTAAGGATTTCATAGGATTAGAACCCTTTAAGGTTCAGGTTGTGGAGGAAGCGCAAGGTGACCATAAGTGAGCCTACTTCAAGATCAAATCTCAGGAGGAGTAGCATTTTCTAGGAACATGAGCATAGGCCAAGATGATAGCCCTGCATGAGGGAAACATTTAAAGGGCTGAGCCCTTTTGAATTTTAAAAGAATTTCAATCTCAGGAGGTGTAGATCAAGTCGATAAGTTAGATCATAGAGAGAAGATCAAAGGCTAAGCCTTTGAAAATTTTAAAATTCCTTCATTAGAAGAAGAGATCAACCACAGATAAAGGAGGAAAATTCAATAGTCATTGGATCATATACTAGGAGCATTATGGACCATTAGATCTTGTTCCAAATGAAGGAGGAGGAAAAATTTGGTACATTGGATCTAGGAGCGAGGATCATGAGACATCGGATCCAGGTAAGTAGCATGTGTTTTAAACCTAAGGGTCCTTCAGAATTCATAGGTCTGTAGTTTTATTTTATAAAGCGCAAGACTGTCAAAGTCATGGGGAGATGAAGTGAATTTGAATCACCCATTTCCAAAGGATGCATGTCAACATATTAGGGATAATCCAGAGGTCTGACTATATGGAATAACATATGCATGAAGTATAGGGACTCCCAAATCTCCGAAGAGTTGGATTCCATCTCATCCATCCATCAAAATGGACACATGTTAGCATATCCGAAGGTACATATCTATAGTACTCCAGAGGGTTTCTAGAAAAGTAATAGAGGAAGACTCCCAAAGGGCCAGGAGCCAGAGTGAATCTCATTCGTCCATTGAAAGAAATGCTTGACAGCAGATCCAGAAGTCTGGAGGTTCGGTACTCCAGAGGAAACATAATACATTGTAATTGAGAACTATTGAAGGCCCAGAGGCTGGAGTTGATCTCAAAATTTGGTTGAGGGGGACACATGGCGACATATCCTATAGTACGAAGACTTGAAGACCTGGAGGATTCATAGGTTGAAACAACCAGGACTCCCAAATCCTGGGATCCCATAGTAGATCTCGACCTTTGATCAAGTGAGGACACTTGGAAGTTGATTGCATCACTTAGGGGTTCAACGCTCCAGAGGATTGGGGTTGTTGTACACCAAGGATTCCTCAAGGCCAGAGTCCCAGAGAAAATCCTATCCATTGGATGCTGGGAGATTGTGGACCGTCGATTTGAGACTTGGGCGAATTTTTCGATTCAACGATTCAGGAAATTTGTGGAAGAAGTGTTGTAGGAAAATCGTTGAAGTGCAGAAAGGAATCCTATTCATTGATCAAGAATGGGACACATGGAAGAAGAAGAAACCCCTTCATTGTTTCTATGATACAAGAGATTTGTGGAGAAGGAATTGTGAGGAAATCACTGAATCCTGAAGAGGAGAAATCTAGACCATCCATCAGTTAGATCTTGAGGATAATCAATTTGATATATGGGTGAAAGTGATTTTTCGGCATTCAACACTTGGAAAATGTTGTGCATTGGAGCAGAGAATAAATCGTTGAAGGACAATGCATGAATTGACACCTTTTTTCTTGGCGCCCGATCACAACCCAGGGTCATATTCCATTTCCAATGGTAAAAAAGACTAAGGGCCTGGAACTAAATTTTAGAAGAGGAGGGGCTTAGTAAGAGCTTGCAGGTTCAATGTTTGGACCTGCATAGGAAATTTAAGGACCTATGAACATTAAAAGGGGGGGTTCAACAAGAGCCCAAGAGCTAATTCATCTCCCGATTTGAACGATCCTAGACCGAGAGGTTGAGTGGACCCTGGGTGAGGGAGGGGGTATACATAATTTAATCAATCATTACATTGGTGCTTTCCAATATTCTATTGAGTCTCAGGTTGAAGCATTTGTATGCTTTTATTTTTCTTGAGTACCCAACCAATATTCCCTTATCAATTTAGGACTCAAATTTTCGAAGCCTTCCATCTTCTCTTTTGATATTAAATTTTCTTCCAAACACTCTAAAATAATTCACATTTTTTGGTCTTCCTTTCCATAACTCATAGGGAGTCTTATCATTGTTACTTCTTATCATTCCTCTATTCAGTATATGAAATTTTGTATGTACTACTTGAGCCCAAAATATGTCACCCAACTCGAAATCTTTCAACATGGTTCTGGCCATTTCCTAAACCATTATGTTCTTTATTTCCACAACTCCATTTTTTTGAGGTGTCCTTGTTGCCGAGAAATGTATTTTTATTCCATGTTCACCATAGAAATCCATGAATTCCTTTGATGTAAATTATCCTCCATTGTCTAATCTCAAGCACTTAATTTTCGAATTTGTCTCAGTTTCAACCATTTCTTTGCATATATTGAAGTGTCTAATTTCCTTTGAATTCTTCTTGAGAAAGAAAACTACAGTCGTTCTTGTGTATTCATCAACCAATAACATCAAGTATTTTTTTTCCATTTAATTCCTTCATTATTTTTGGTCCACATAAGTCAGTATGTACTATCTCCAATGGTTTTATCATGGAGTAATATTTTGATTTGAACTTGGTATTGTTTTGTTTTCCCTGTAGACAATTCTTACATAGAGTATTTGTTGGCTTTGAAATCTCAGACATTTCTCTTACTGCTTCCCTTTTGTTGATTTTGACAAGATTATCAAAGTTCATGTGACACATTCTTTTGTGCTAGAGCCAACTTTCATTTTCCTTTCCTAAACATATTTATTTTTTGATTTCATTCAGGACATATATATTGTTTGTTTGGAGTTCTTATAGTTGTAGCCACAAACTTTCCTGATCCTTCTTTCCTTATTTAACATTTTTCTGAGTCAAACAAAGTTTTTTGTCCTTCATCACACATTTGACTTACACTTAGAAGATTTTGCTTCATATCTTCGACCAATAGAGCATTTTCTTCTTTGGCATCATTTCTTCCCATCTTGACTGTGCCACTTCCTTTAATTCTAGTTGAGTTATCATTTCCAAACTAAAATGATCCATCTCATTCCTTCTTCAAGGTAAGAAACATGGTCTTGTCACCTTTCACATGCTTTGAACAACCACTATCAACATACCACCCACTTTTCATGTGTTGAGCTTGTAGAGAAAGAAAAATTTCTTCATTTTTGAATTAATCCTGCTTTCTTATCCATATCCTTTGTGGCTCCTGTTTGTGACTATTAATATTTTTCTTTGGTTCTCTTGGTGGAACAATCAATATACAATATTTGGCCATGTGTCCAAAATTGTTTCATTTTTAGCACTCTACTTCATTACTAAATGATCCAAAACTATTGTAGTTTATGGTATGTGTTTCATGAGGCCTTCTTGAATAACCATTGTTTTAGTATCCTTCATAGCTTCTTCCATTCTTGGAATAGGCTCTACAGTTTACAAATTTGTGCCCAAAATTGTTACATGAATAACATAAACCAAGAAAAATAGTTTGGTGCATGGAGGTGGAATATATTCGAAATGGTGTTGCTCTTCTGAATTCTTCTTCTTCTTGAGGTCTTTCTATTACTAACCATTGTTGATTATGAATTCTGAATCTTCTAGGTGGTGCAGTTTCTCTTTCATATTCTTCTTGGATATTCTTGCGTTCTTCCTTCTTATGATAACTTCTAACAATCTCTGCATAGCTTATTTGTTCTTCTTCATGTTTTGTTGTCTTGGATATCGAACCTTTCTCAGTATGCATCTGGTTGTATCCTAGCCAAAACTTGTCATAGTATGGCCTTTGATTGTTGATGATTTCATCCAATATTTTGGTGCTATTTTTCTACATATATTTATTCTGAAGATCTTTTCTTAGAGTGACTATTTATGCTTCCAAGCTTTAAATCATCTTCTCCTTTTATTCTAATTGACTTCTAAGTGCTTCTTCAATCCTTCTGTCTTCTTTTCACTGGATTTTTAATTTTTTGATCATCCATTGGACTTATTCTGAGTTGGAATTATGATATCCTTCTTTCATCTCTAGTTATGCCTCGAGTGACTTGTTTTTCTTTCTTTATTTCCTTAGTTCTTCTATGGCACCGATTAATTATTCTTTGAGATTGAATTCACCATTTTCTTCGGAATATTATTCATCATCTTCTACTTCCATGAAGAGTACTCGTTTTGAACCACTATCACTATCATCATCCTCATATGATGAGGAACTGTATTCCTTCAAGTATAAACTTTTATTGAAGAATTTATTTTTGTTTCTTCTCATGTCTCCTTTTTTTTATTTTTATTTTTCTTCTTAGGATCTTCTTCTTCATTACTATATTTATTCTTAGCATAAGGACATTTTGAATCAAAATGAGAAATACCACCAAAATTAAAACATTTTAATGGAAGAATACATTTGTACTTGTTGGTTCCTCTTTTCATTTTTCTTATGAAGTTTTCCACTTCTTCATCTTCCTCTAAATCATTGTTGCAGCTACAATCTCGTTTTGACTCTTTCTTGTTCTTCTTCTTTGTATTCTTGTATGCCTTCAATGCTGCTTCCTTCATGACTAGATTATTTTCTCTATCCTCATTTCATAGGTTATGAGTATCCCATGTAGCTTGTCCATGATCAAAATAGATAGGTTTTCTCTTTCTTGTAGGGACAGAATATTTGGATCAAATCTCATTGGTAGAGACCTTAGTACCTTTTGAACAATGTCTCGTTCTTTCATAACTTCTCCAAACCTTTAATAACATTTATTATTTCATTAACTAGTAGAAAGTAGTCTATAATGTATTCACCTTCCTTTGTCTTCAATTGTTCGAACTTAGCTCTAAAGGTTTTAATTTTAGCTCCCTTGACTTTGGAATTTCCTTCGTAAATATTTTGAAGCGTATCCCAAATATCCTTTGAAGTATTGCAATGCATAACCTTGACAAATACTAAATCAACCAGACTGCTCAGAATGGTACCTTTAACCTTTGAATTGTTTTCACTGAGATTTGTTCCATCTTTGTCAGTTGGGGGAGTGGATGGTGTTGTATATCTGTCTACTACTAAATTCCAAACATAATGTCCCCATGCTTGTAAAAACGGTTTTCATCTTTTTGTTCCAAAAGGCATAGTTATGACCATCAAATATTGGTGGTCCAATATTAGCGTATTCCATGACCTTCTTCCAGTGGTTAGATTGCTTCTTGAAGGACCTACTCTGATACCAATTGTTGGAATATTGAGAGGGAGGAGGTGAATCAGTATGAGAAATTTTACCACTTTTAACAACACTATATATTATTCAACTTTATCATCAATGTTAAACAATTTATCATTAGTGTTCAATATATCATCAACGGTATAAATCAACAATGCACAATAAACAACCAAATTAACACAATACACCAGAATTCACGTGGAAACCCAAATTGGAGAAAACCACATAGGCTACAACTAAAATTGGAAGGAGGCTATAACCCCCTATTTACAGGCTCCCACTTGAAGTAAAATACAATTCCATGAATTCTCTGGCTCCAACCAGAGGAGGCTACAACACCCTTTCTTTGTCTCATCCTACCGCCATGAAAAAAACATGTAGACCAAATTGTCACTACCACTGATACTGTCACTACCTATGGTAATCAACCTGTAATAAACTTGTCATCCAACCTATCACTATCTCCAACCTGTCACTGACATGTTACTGTCTCTATCACTATATCATAAACTTGTGTGCATGTACCATACCATGCATCAAATGTGTACCAAGATATCAAGCATGTACCATATCATGTACCATGAAGTATGCCTCATGTATATGTCAATATCAAAAATATATTCTTCTAGAAATGAACAATAACAACCATATACCAAGTACCAAGGATATTTCTTAATAATGTGTCAATGTCACTAAGATATGAACCTCAACCATATACAACCATGTACCAAGAGGCCCTATAAAACATGCCTCAAGCACGTGTCATACCAACCAAAAGGAATACCTTTACTCATGAAGAAGAACTGAAGCATATCATCACAGAACAACAAACCAACCTATACATATCATCTTAAAAAAAAAAAAGATGAAATCTTCTTCAAGCGATTTTCACAGATCCACGACCTTTCCTCACTGCAACCTGTAGATGTCCATGCCTTTATCCAATGCAACCCATAGATTTCCATGCCTTTATTCACTGTAACTCATGGATGTTCATGACTTTCTTCACTATAGCCCGTGGATGACTTTAGAAAGTTACCTTTTCTTCAACTTACCTTCGCTACCTCATAATTTACTTATTCATACTTCTCTACCTCATATATACCATGAAAATATTTACCAAACAAAAATTGAAAGATAGATAAACATTGAACGTGTGTGTGTGTGTGTGTTGATGAGAGACTTCTTGTGGTGTATTTATACTTTTTCAAAGTAACTTCATTCCTTATTTTAGGGCTTCTTAAATTTCTTGTTAAAACCACTTTACCTTTTCATTAATTGACTTGTAACCAACTAGGGTCTTCTTAACCATTCTTTGGGGATTCCAACTTCACAAGGCCATAACTTCTCAACCATGAGGAACCACATGGTGTGCCACCTATCACCAAAAACAACATGAAGAGGAATATCCATACATGAGTGTGTTTCCTACATTTACACTTTCCTTCATGACCGTTTTCCTTGATCAACCTTAGATTCCATAACCATACCTTTGGGGATACTAGACTTCTTCAAGCGTTGACATCAATGACAACCAATATTTCAAGAATCTCACCCTTAAAATGAGTAGGTAAATAAAATGAAAATATTGTTGTTGTTGATTACTTGTCCAATATATTGAAAATTGATTTTACCGATCAATTAATCATGTCTCTATATGTTTTAAGAAGGAAAGCAACATCGTTTCATTTGAAAATGGTTCAAAAACCCTGCATCATAGTATGTGTTATTTAAAATAAAATGTAAATATGATGATTATAAATATTTCCCTCAGATGGTGTACTTATAGCTTTTGTTGTTTCAATGGAAAATAATGTAGATGAGGGTTCTCGGAGAGGAGAGGAACTAACAAGAATCCAACCAATGGTGTTCACTACTCCTCTAGGTAAAAAACATAGTAATGATATTCATACTAATGAAACACTACTATGGATAATAGTTAACCATGTCCTTTCAATGCTTGTTGTTATTGTAGTGGATGCCCCTATAGTACATCAACGTACACATCCTGCTACTAGAAGTAGTAGAATGCTTGAGATGACCCATCACCTTCCAACAACAAAACAAGACCCAATAGTTGGAGACCGAGATTGAGACGAATGTGATGATGATACACTAATGAGTTTTATCAAAAAGAAGAAATAAAAAAAGAAGTGATTGTACATATTTTTAGGACAAATTTTATTAATATAAATTATTGACTGTACAATTTGGTTTTTTTCTATTTGTGAAATAACCTTATATGTTATACATGCATGCACCTTTTTTCTTTCATTTACCTTTAATTATTGTTTTGATACTTTTATGCATGATTGGGTATGGTGAATTGAGATTGATGTGTCTGGGGGGGGTGGAAATGAGTTTCCACCTTCACGTGGTTGGTCTTGTTTAGTAGAGAATAATATATTCTTGAAACCAAGAGGAGCTCATTCATGAGGTATTCCCCTTTAGTATTTATAGAGAATCATACATGTTTAATTATTATCCAGTCATATAACATTTAATTATTTTTTTCAAATACAAGCTCATAGATTTTTAGTTATTATGCAGTCATTTAGCCTATTGTTGTCTTTGAAAAATGCAGGTTTGGAGGGAGGTCACCTCCATGATACACAATGCATTTCCAACAAGGTACAAATCATTTACTTCTCTTGCATCATTAGATAGTTACATTGTTAGTTACATTAGTTAGTTAGATTATGTAGTATTTATTTCATGCATTAGTTAGTTACATTAAAATCAACGATGATGCCTCTTCCAAATTTGTACATAAACACGTTTTTTTTAATTAATTTATGTGCAAACCACATAGACTTGAAATTTACTTTGTATGATCTAGGATGAATATTACATGTAATATGAGTGATAGGTAAGATGTATTGAACTCTATACAACTTCCATGTTTACCAACAATGGAACCATTATTAAGATCATAGCACCCCTTTGATGGTTGTGTCATGACACATACAATTATCATGAAGCTTAGCACCTCTTTGATGATTGTGTTTCATATACAATTATATGAGTCAAAGGTCCTTTATAATCCAAATCTGGTCCATTTTAGAACAATAGAAGAAATGTGAATTATGTATTGGGTCAAATTATGACATCGTCTGGCTTTGGCATAAGAAATATAGTGTCAAATTATTCATTGTCCATTAATTCTCCCCTTTTGCTAACTATTGTTTCTCACCACCCATTAATTCTCCCCCCTTTTTAACTACTTTTGTTCATTGTCCAATACTAATTCTCCCCTTTTTCTAACTATGTGGTCTGGGTCTAAGCCACTTACAGAGGAGGGAAAAGAAAGGATGAAAATTTTAAGGCAGGATATAGAACACGATGATGATGACTAAGAACCTTCATTTTTTCTAGTCTTGCCTTGGTTTTTTTTTACGTGTCTAGGAGCCTACAAAAATTTTCAGGTATGTTATAAGATATTTCAAATATTTACCATACACGTCAAAAGAAACCAAAGAAAGAACATAAAAATATGGGAAAAACAATCTTCGCCAAGGTGGTTACTTGAGATTAAAAGATCGAATTGTAAGTACCAAATACTTTATTCATATCATACATATCATCATGCAAATTATATTAATATAAATTATTGATTGTACAATTTTTTGTTTTTCTAGTTGTGCATGGACCTTATATGTTCTATATGCATGTACCTTATTTCTTTCATTTACCTTTAATTCTTTTTTTTCTACTTTTCATTAGATAGTTACATTGTTAGTTACATTAGTTAGTTAGTCCCCCCCGCCTCTCTCTCTCTCTTCCCCACACTCTACCGCTCTCTCTCTTCACCTTTATCTACCTAAGTATCTCTCTTTACCCCCTCCCTCTCACTCTCTCTCTCCCCCTCCAACCCTCGAACCCCACACAAGGGGGGCTAGCTGACATAACAATGAAAATGGAGAGCATAAAGATGAAAAAATGAGGTGGATGTTTATGGTTTCGTTAAAAATTAAAATTACAACACTTGTTGGATATATCCCTCCATTCCATTCTCTCCCTCTTCCCTTCTTACACATCTACATCACCTTATCACAAGAAAATAAAATAGTAATCATAATTAAATCTTACCCTCCCAAAAGTTGTACCATGATTACACTGCATCCACACCTTCAAAATGTCACATGTCCCTTTCATTCAATCCATAATTGTCTTATCACTATTTCATTGTCACCCATTCAATATCTCCCCTTCTCTCCCTCTCTCCTCCACTCTAATCCTCCCTCTCTCTCTCTCTCTAACTCTTCCTCTCTCCCACACTCACTCCCTCCATCACCTACTCTATCTCTCTCTCCCGTGCATGTACCCCTCTCTCCCACCCCTCCCTAACCCCTTATCTCACTCTTTTTCACTATCTCCCCTT